>VURO01023382.1:0-22449 GCA_015108175.1 Pelvicachromis taeniatus | reverse complement strand
TGTGTGTGTGTGTGTGTGTGTGTGTGTGTGTGTCATACAGGAAGGAGATAAGAGAAAAAAGTCAGTTCTGATAAAAACACATTTTTGTATGCACTATACCAGGGGTCACCAACATGGTGCCCGTGGGCACCAGGTAGCCCGCAAGGACCACATGAGTAGCCCGCGGGCCTGTTCTAAAAATAGCTCACTAAGACAACTTACCAGTAAGCTGCATCTATTTTTATTTTTTGTTGCTATTTTTTTTTTTTAAATCACAATTGCATTGGTATCAATTTGTTAGAGATAATATATAAAAAAAAATGTTTATTACTAAATATTAGATCAGCGCTAGCTGGTCTCCACGGAAACAGTTGCCATAATCAGTGTCTTTACATAGATGAATATCATTAATTATTAATGATAACATATAATTAAAGTTAAATTGAAGAAATTAGTTATTTCAGAAGTGTGTGTCAAACTGGTAGCCCTTCACATTAATCAGTACCCAAGAAGTAGCTCTCACTTTCACAAAGGTTGGTGACCCCTGCACTATACAGTATGTTTTGCACCAAATGTAGAGTATGTCAGTGTGTATTCTACAACACGAGGTTCATTTTCTTTTCTTTTCTAGTCTGGTGTCTGTAGTCACTTTCTGTGCTTCTGTTTCCCTTTGCCTAGTTTTGACCCAGCATCTGTTTATTGTTTCCTCACTGTTTTCAACCCCTTCATAATGGGAGGTTTGATGATGTGGAAGGTACTGTACTCTTAAACATTTTTGTTTTATGATATCTAGTGTGCCTCCCCAAAAGGGGAAGCAGACTTGTACATTATGACTAGTCATAAACTATTTATATTCTGCTTGAGAAGTAAGCGTAAACATGATTTACCTGCCTTTCTTTTTCGCTCATGTTCATTTGTTTTTTAACCTCCATGACCTGCCCCCAAATCTCTTGTATCTCATTTATTTCTCTCTTTTTTGTTGACATTTATTGTAGAGAGAATTTAGGCAGACAGATTTGTAATAGAAATTTTAGCATCATTCTTCTCAACGAGTTTATATAATAATAGAGTCATTTCATAGAATCCTGCATTTCCTTAAATTGTCACCTGTTCTTTCAGGTTATCATTCCATTCATCATAGTCATGTGCACATTTGAGACCATCCAAGTTGCAACACAGCTGTCATCAAGGAGGTAACTCCTCGCTTCCTTCTCTAAAAGTATAAATTTAGTCATTTAAGTCTTTAATTAAGCAACAAATGCTGAATTTGTTGGAAACGTAGAATCAGAGTGATTCAATCTGTAGACTGAGTTAAAGTACGCTCTGTTTGCTTTGTTAGACAGGCCAGACATGACTCTTAATCCTTGAGCTTGAGCTTTTAATGCACTGACCAATGTGTGCTCCTGAATGTTTAAATCTCTTACTTTTATTTTGCAGTTTGCTCCTCATTGTCCTGGTTATCTCTGACTTGATGGCTCTGGTAATGCAGGCTTAATGTTGATCTTCTCTCGTTCACTGTTAAACAAACTGCACATGACACTCAAATAGATGTTAACTCACTGTTGCTCTCTCTCAGCACTTTTTCTTCCTGGTGCAGGACTATGGCAGCTGGTTGGACATTGGCACAAGGTATTGAAACTTAGACATGAATTTAACACCAATTCTTATAATCCATCTCTTGTTATTTGTGTCTGCATTGCATTGAAAATGTGCTATGCTTCCTTTGTCTTTTGCAGCATTAGTCACTATGTGATAGTGATGTCGATGACTATCTTTCTCATGTTGCTAAGTGTGGTTACACATGTCCTCACTTCACAAAGACTCATCCTGTGGAGGCGACGCAAGATGCACTTCCCCTAGTAAACACATGTCATCATGTGTGGGGTCTTAAACAAGCTATTTAACAGTGTACCTATTTAACTGTCTTCTTTCAGATGTGTTTTATGTTTTGTATTATTGTTTTAATTTCTTTATAGACAACATGGAAAATAATCTCAGGAATCTAAATACTGCACAATACTTGTAACGATACCTTTTTTGCAGAGTGGCCTAAGGCCTTTCACAGTACTGTGTTGTGCTCCTTTGTACAAATGCACTCAGTCTTAGTCTCATCTGTGGATTTGTCAAAGGCTGCTGCAAATCTGACTGAACTGAGTTTCTGATGAGGGTGTTTATTTGCAACATCATAAAATCTGACTGTATCTCAGAAAGACCACAGTTTGGGCACATGTTGCTTGTCACTTTGACGTGTTTTACTCTTTACATGTGTCATTCAAAAAGGTTAAATCATGTGAACAAATGAGGAAAAGCATTATTCAGTAAGTGTGCGTGAAACGCATGCAAAAAGCAAGCCAATGCCTTTGTGTGTGTTATTCTTATGCTCTTTCATGATTTCATGCTGTTACAATAAAAGGTCTGGCGAAGAGGGTACCACGTAACATAATACTTCATAAAGCTGCCTAAAATGTATGTTTCTTTAGTGTGAAAGGGGATGTTTTAACTTATTTTGACTACGTGTGTATCAATAAAACTGAAGGTTTGGAGTGCAAATGTGTGTTTAATTTAACTGTGGTGTGAAAAGTTGAGTTGCAAATTGTTTTCCATCATGTTTTAACAGGTAAAACTTCAGTTGTCTTTGCAACAGTTCATCAGGAAACGTGATCAAAATCAAAAAGCTGACAGGGAATCTCCTAAAGGAGTGACGGGAGGTTCTTTAACATCTAATTAGTTTCCTGTTCTCCGTGAAGAGAGCAGTGTCAACATCTCTGGCAGAACCAGGGCCAGGAAGGTGCAGGAGATGGTGGACAGTTATTCAGAAAGCTGGGGCAAGGGTTTGTAGGCCAAGGACAATGAAACCAAATGATTGAACACAGTATATTTGTGGCCCTGTATCCACTGGTAGTGCAGTAGATCTTCATTTGTTCAAAAACAGGCATGGGTTGGACTTAAAGCTAACTAGAAAAATAAAAGAGAAATGTTCTTAAAATAACCAAAATCAGAATATGCCAGTATAAATTTTGGCAAAAGTGTAAATGCACAAAATCCTATGGTTATTGTGTGTAGTTATACACAGGATCAAATAAACCTACCTATAAAAAACACCATCACGGTTGGGCAGCGTTGGCAGGTAAAGCTTTGCAACATGCATACTAAGCTTGTGGTGAGGGTGATGTGAAGGGGTTTTCCTGTTTAGGGAAGTGGACTGTGGTGTTTATTGGACCTTTTATGTTACAGTTGTTGTGACTTTAGTGCAAACTCAAAACTTTACAAAGTCCTCGGTATTAGTTGGAATCCCAATCTATAATGTGCTGTATATATCATATGACTAGTAGCTTGTCTTTGCACTTTGTTGTTACTAGAGAAATCTGTCAACATCACAGCTAGCATTACCACTTCCTGACTAACTTCTCTTATGAATAAGCAAATAGATGACGTGGTCAAGCAAGTGTAAAAGCAAATGTTGAAGTCGGGTTCAAAAGTATTTGGATGATGCCAAATACTGCCTCTCTACACCACCAGAGTGGTGTCGGGATGTGAGTGCAGACTTTCAGCTTCAGTTCAAGGGGAATTGTGGCCATTTTAATAAGAAATCGCAGGCGAAATGAACATAGTTACAAATATAATTGTTTTAATAACTGGATTTAAAAACAAATTCTGTTCTGCTTTTTTCTTATCTTAGACAGCTCAGCCACCCCAACTGATGTGTGTGGTCTTTGAGGCCTTTTTGGTATCTTGAGCTCACCAGAACGTTCCTTATTTTTAAGAACATCGTGCACTGTTTGGCTGCTTCCAAAGTTTTTGTTTTGCTTTCTCTCTGATCGGTTTATTATTTTTTTTCATGGCCCTCGTATAGAGAATTTTAGTGAATGGCTACCAAATGAAAGTTCAGTGCTAATATGTGATGAAACAAAGCAGACCTCACTTGACCACAAAATTACTTACTAGTCAAGTGTCCACATACTTTTGAAGCCTCTGAAAATGGTTCGCTGTGTATACAAATGGGCTGTAATTCCTAAACGGTTACTGTAATACTTTTGCTAAACCTCTGGAAAAAAAAAGCTGAAAGTCTGCACTTCAATCACATCCTGATTGCTTGATATAAAAGTGGTACACCGTGTTAGTGTACAGAGGCAGAATTTAGAAGAAAAAAACCACAAAGTTATTATCATCCTAAGTTGCAAGATGCAAGAATAGATTAATAGATGCAAGAACATTAAAGTGAAAAAATATAAACTTTTTTTGTTTGACATGCATATCTAATGTTGCATTAATCTGTTTAATTTGTGAGTACTTTAATTATTTCACAATGCTTTTATTTGTCTTTAGCTACACTCATCTGGTAAACCACACAGAACTTTATATACAGAACCCAAGCACTACATTCCCCTAATTACTGAATTACTTAATTTATTCTAAGTGGCATACACCATCGTACTACACCAGCATCTTATCGTCAATATTTCACGTACATTTCAAAGAAGAGTGCGTTTAGAAAAAGAGGAAGTAAGCAGCCCTGTGTTCCTGTGTGCTGACATGTGTTTGCAGTAACCTCCTGTTTCTGACACTATGCAAAATGCATGGTGGTTTCTTACAACACTGACACACAGGCTCACAAAGGCTTCATTTTCAGAACCTTAACTTCCACCGAACGTTGGCACACTTCCGCGCAAATGCTCTCAGCCAAAGTCAGTTTTTCGTAGACACAGAGCTTTTCCCTTGCTCTGCGACGCTGTGAACATACCGCTGCTGGATATAATGTGATCTACTGCAGAGGACACGCACACACACACACAGAAGAGTACTCGGAATCTAGTTCTTCACTGACCGAAGCGCAAGTAAGTTAACTGATAAACAACAATCGACTCTGTGGCTTGCACTTTGTGTGTTTTCTCATCTTGTTCTTTCCAGTGCTCTGTTGCTCCTTTAATGGTTAATGTGGGCCATATATGTGTCCTTCCATTAATGGTTAAATCTTGTGCAGTATCTGTATTACTTCATGCTTGAGATACTTCATTTTAGTTAGTCTTACTAACATGTTTGGTGTGTGAGATAGCCACGCTTGTTTAATCACCTGAAGACAAACAAGCCCTTAAAATATGTTAAATCCGTTTTGGGTTTTTTTGTCTTTTACAGCCTTGTGTTTTCTCTTGCTCTCTTTATTACACCTGTTTTTAATCATTTTTGGATACACTTCATTTCCACTAACTCTTCACGCCTGTCTGTCTTCCTGTTCTAATGTCTCTCACAACTTTCTTACTCGATTTCCTCTTCTGTTTAGGATGACTTCCACATTAAACGGGACCACACCATCTCCAAACCCAAGTCCAACGACGAACGCACCTTCAAATTCAGAGAAAGATAAAGAGTACCACATAGCGCTCTTGGCCATCTACACTGTGGTGCTGATCAGCGGTACAATTAGCCTTACCCTGATGATGCGCATCATGAAATCGACCACAACTTCCACCATGTCAATTGCTGTACTTAACCTGATCTTTGCCCACTTCATCTTCCTGCTAACGGTTCCCTTCAGAATCTACTATTACGCAGTTCATGAATGGAAGTTGGGCTATGAATTGTGTAAAATAACGAGCAGCATGATCCATATCCACATGTACATGTCCTTCATCCTGTATGTGATTATCCTCATCACCCGCCTGTTGACGTTCTACCAGAAAGTGTGCCAGGTGGCGTCCTTTCGGAGGATGCACGTGGTCCTCATCAGTTTTCTGGTGTGGATTATTGTGCTGATCACTGTGCCTTGCATCATCCATTTTATTTATGGCAATGAAAATAGCAAAAATGACACTCGTTGCTTCGAGTTTGGAAGCTCCATAGAATCTGCTTTGTTTATGAACTACCTGACAAGCATATTGATTATAGTCATTGCCATTGTGTTGACAGTCTTCCAGGCCAATGTCCTCTGGGTCTTATACAAGAAGCATCGAGAGGATTGCAGCTCTCAGCAGGAGTTTGGAGCTCAGCTGAAGAGCCTGTGCTTTGCGCTAATCATGGTCATCTGCTTCATTCCCTACCACATTTTCCGATTGTTCTACTTAAACCATATAACTGAATTACAGACTATAAATGAAATATTTCTGAGCGTAACCACTTTTAACTGTTTGGACATGCTTACTTTCTTGGGGAGGAGGTCCTGTAACATATGCTTTGTAGGAAGAGCTGCTTAAAAGCTGCTGGTACTGTGTTTGCTTTACTGCCTGTCAGGGCTCTGCTACAGTTCCATAAATGCAAACAATTAATCTAAATGCTTTTGAAATGTTTGAAAATGCATTAAAAAAAATGATAAAAAACAAAATTTATCATAAAAATTGAAAAAAAAAAGATTGCGCAAACAACTCCTGATGACATATAGACAGTGGTTCTGATTATACGCTTCGGTTCAACTTTCAGTTCCTAACAACAAATATTGACCTTAGTCAGACCGAAACATTCCCTTAGTGGCTTATTTGGCTTTGAGTCTTTCAGATTACTTTACATTTGAATAACTTTTAATATATACAGAGTGTCAAAAAATAAAACTGGCGGATGTCTTTAGCTACTTTAGCTTTCACACTTTTACCATCTTTTTACTTTTTACCATCTACTGTTGTTATTAATATTACATTATTACATTACATACTATATATATGTGTGTGTGTGTATGTGTGTGTCACAGCAAGCCGTGTTTTTATTTATAAAAGTGTTTAACTACTTTGACACGGTTTAAAATGGTCTGTTGATTTTATTTCATAATGCAGGCGCTCTGCTGGTTTGTGCTTATAATACAAAGGCTTCATACTTGGAATTTATAATGTTAGACTATGATACTGGATATTAAACTTACAGGATATTTTTTCTGTAAGTTTGTGTACAAGGACTCTAAGTGGAAGTGAATACTTTTTTAACTGTATTTGCACTTAACAGTTCAATCCTGTGTACATAGCCGATGTGGAGAAGAGAAATAAATGCTGAAAATCGTTACGTCTCCCCCATTATTTCGTGAAACATTATCTCAAACCTTTTTTGGATCTCGTACTTTCTGCCCTCAGAGGGCACACACACACACCTACACACACAGACTCACACCTGGTGATCTTTTCCTTTTCAGTTTTATGGTCCTGGGTTACTGTTTAACATCCCCACCCTAGTTTGAGTTTGTTTAGTAAATCGATCTAATGACAGGGCTATGGTGGCGCCATCCAATGTGTCGCTTTGTGAATTATAGGCCGCTCAGCTCTCCAAGCTTCCCTTTTAATGTGGTTGAACACCTTTACCATTTTCCCATGCTCAGTGTGACTTTGTCCAATGGCACACTGAGGGGCTGCTAGCTGTCGGTACACCTGGATAAATGCACATCCCGGACAGAAACAGAAACACAGGTAAGCCAAACGTTTCTTTTTAAGAACACTGTCGCTGAAATTCAAAAGGTTCACATCAGAATAGGAAGAGTATAGAAACATGAAGAAGTGTTGTTTTTGCTGTAGTGGGAGTGAAGGTTACCTTTGGTAGTTTTTCAAGGAAGCTTGCGAATGCATTCGCTTAAATCACGTGGTTTCTGTATTATGGTGGCCATGGTTGGACTGCTTGTTCGCACAAACCTACCTGCTGCTGTGTCTCGCAGCCAGGGATCTGTATCTGCAGGCATTTTGTGAAAGCAGATAAGAAATACTACCTTTGCCACATGGGCTACGCTGATTGAGCGATAACTCATTTCATCTGCAGAAAGATGGTAATCCATTCATGTGGTGTTTTTCTTCTACTACTACTAGGACTGCATTTAATGTCCAATAGGACGATTCCATGTCTATAATGTATTGATCTGAAGTTTTGCTCTTTGTTTTTTTTAATATCTGCGAACATGCATCGTTTGTGTAAACAAAACTTCTCGGCTTTGGCCAAAACCTTGACTATACATGAAGTGTGTACTTATATAACGATGGGGGAAACAACCCTTTTTTTTTTTTTAGCCCAGATCGCAATGGGATTGTTTTGCTGAGGCATTCCCAGAGTTGTTGATTGACTTTTGAGACTGTGCATATCAGTCTGCCCTTTATTTTACATGCTGTTTTGTTAGTCTTAAACTCCTAACTGTAATGTCTAAACCCACAGGATGCACTTCAGCTGAATCATTGATTTGTTGTTGTTTTTTTTACTTGTTTTCTTTTTTTTTAGCTTGCATATACAGTAACGCTAACTTTTCACTGTGAAGAGTGAAAGTTGCAAAACCATAGTTAACTATTTATTTCGTGCTTCTTTTCTCTTCCATTCTTTTGCAACACATAAAAAACAAATACTGCGTTAAAGACGTACAGTTTTAGGGGTGAATAGTACTAAACTGTGTACTTAACTGTTTCCAGAGTATCAGGAAGTAAGGGTTTACTAGAGTCAGCTATCGAGGCTGATTGTCATCTGTGACTATTAAAACCTAGTCTAAATAGAAGCGACAGTATTATGGCCAGTTCACACAGATATAGCCTCTTAGCTCTGGGTTTTATGGCCACAAAAGGCTTTTGGTTGCTAGGCAGATGCAAGCGTTCTCAGTCATGTCCTGCAACACGCCACAATGCCTTTTTAGTATTACAACTGTTTCTATGAATGTGAATCTTTTACATTTAAATTCACGTCTAGGTTGAATTGCTTCTATATTATGTTTGTTCTTTTTTTTTTCAACGTATCTGAGAGATCAACAAAATGAACGACCTACTGTAAAACAGCATGAGCAGCTGATCATCCTCACTGTTCCAAATGCTGAAGCTTCCTTAGTGCAAATCAGAAAGTGCTTTCTATGTATTTAAAATGTAAAAAAAAAAGGGGGGGAAAGATCAAAGGCACTCATCATTACAGAAATAAAGACCTCAATTGCTATGCTTGCTGTCCTTGCTCTTAAGAGTGGAAGGTGAAGCTTTAAAAAAAGCCTTTTAGAGCTTTTAGTTTGTTCTGGATTAAAGATTTTTTTTTACTTTTGAGTGAACATTGATTTTTCTTTCCATTTACAAGCCTAAAAGCACAATTCTTTGTTGTCTATTAAACTGTAATCACATAAGAACCTTTATTAGAAAGCTGCATCCGCATCTACCCTCATGCCTTTATACTTACATCCTCATATTATACTTTCTGATTCTACTGTAATGCTACTACAGACTAAATGTGATCGTAAGGACACAATTCTTCTTCCCTCTCCACGAATGTGATGAGTCAGGAGTCCTAACATTACTACCTGGTTAAAATGTAAGCTCTCTCGCTCTCTCACCTCTGTAATTATATCTGTTATTACCATGCAGCCAAGTGCTAATAGCATTTTCAGTAATGTGTGCAATATTGTGCCTATAGTGTCCACACCATACCTGCACATTTATGGTGAACTCCTCTCAGCGGCCCATTCATTGCTGATTTAGGGCAACAAATGTCCTGTAACGCTGCCTCTTATCATTTACAGCCTTCGCAGTACAATGCCTCCCGCTGATTACCTTTAACCCACACAATAAGAGCTAGTGTAATGAAACCCCTGATTTAAATGGGTGGGTTAGGTTAGCACATGTTGATGGATTCATGCCAAGGTGGTCATTTGGAGTGTTTTTTTTAACATCCCTGACCCATAACAGGAGGAGGGGGAACTTAGTGAAACCTGTTCAGTTTGTACTTTTGAAGACAATAATCTGAAATGGTTATTAATCCTTTTTTTTTTTCTTTTTACAAATAATTATGCTAACTGATAGGAAGCCACAGACAACGACGACTGAACTGTATTAAATATAAAAGAAATAAGAAAGATGAAGAAAAAAAAAAGCAGTGTTGTTGGTAATGTTTACAGTAAACAGTCAGATTATTTAGAAACGTGTAGAAAAAGAGTAAATAAAGAGTTAAAAACAGTGGGTTGGGTGAACCCTTGGTGTGTATGTGGATGCCTTAATGGGAGTTATCAGTGTTTTCTACTTCACTGCGTGTCCTTATAGATTATATCTGCTGAGGTGGTGGTGCTATTACTTCACCATTGATTAGATTAGGAAACCTGGGAAGGACACACACACCTACACACACACACACACACGCCCAAACAGATGCACATTCATACATGCTACTGTCTATAAGAACAAACGCCCCAATCGTGCACATAGTGTGCAAGCAGTCATCAAATAAAATAAAATAAATAAATAAATATAAGAGCAATGAAAGACAGAGAAGGAAAAGGAAATGTCTCTTTTCTCACTATCTATTCATCTCTGTGATAAGTGCATGAGAGAAGGGTAGATAAGTGAAGTGCAATAAGGTGAGAAGAACCCCAGCTCCTCCCCTCTTATTGTTCAAGGCCCAATCAGATGAGATTATGGGTCTTTTATGTCAGGGATCTCCCTTGTTATTTCTGAAAGAAATAGATGAAACAGAGACAGGACTGTAGGAAAAAGAGAAGGGAAGAGAGAAAACCAGGCTCAAACAGGAATGAAGTATCCTCCTACTCCTCAGAGTAAAACTCTGTTAGATATGGAAGTAGCCAACTACTGTGAAGGCCTGGATCCTTCGTACAACACGCTGGGCTTTGAGCACGCAGAGGTACTCTATGTAGGAAGAGGTAAGTGTGTGCAAATGCAGACAGATCCACACCAAAACACAAAACAAGAGATACATTAATGTATCTCAGGCCACTCACTCACACACTGATCAGGGCCAGAATGACCTGATTGGGTCATCAGCCACAGGACTGGATGAGGAGCTGTGCTTGTTTGTTAGATAGAGACGGTCACTGATGAAGTTTTAGTGACAGCAGCTGAACGCAAATGAGTTGCTATTTGCAGAAAGAGGGGAAATGTTTTTTACAGGGGAAACACTGACTGATGTTTTAATACTGACTGGCTGTGTGCGTGTGTGTGTCTTGCTTGATAACTTTATGTAAAGTAAATCCCACTTGCCTGTTGTTGCCTATGCGTGTGTATGCATGAGAGGACGTGTGTGCTGTGAAGGAAATAACAGGGCTGTGTTAAAGTTTGAGGGGGACTAAATGGATGATAACCACGCAGTTTAGGCAGGAACTGCAGGAATGTGTCATAAAGATATTTTACTGGACAGCAAGCACACATCTCTGTGTGTCCACGGGCGTTACCTCAGCGTGGAAGGAAAATTAGTCAAACATTGACTGTAGACACTCATTGACTCATTTCACATTGGCACTGGCCCGTGTGAGACCAAGTGAGTTGTGCGCAGTAGAAATTTAAACACGTATGTGTTCGATGCGTCTCGAGTTTTTTACTCGATCAACGGCAGGTTCCATTTAGTAGACTTTAATAGAACAAATAAAAGAACTTAGATGGAGGCAGTGATGGTGGTTATGATTTCTATTACAGTGACGATGCTGGTGCTGGTGATAATGATAGAGATTATGTTGATGATGACAATAAAGACATGCAAATAGAAATAAAGACAATGACAATCATGTTTTGCCATTAACAGCAATGTCTGGTAATACCAGACATCCTCCAGCACAACACAGTTACCAGAGAAGTATCAGCAGTGTTATGGGTCTGAGCACCTGTGATCAGCGTGCATCAGTGAAGAGCAGGAATTGTTTTGTTGAAGAGGATCTAGCGGGTCTAATGGTGAAGGGGCATTTTGCTGACCTAGTCTGCGTTCCCTTGCGGATAAAAGTTACAAAAAAAAATCAGATCAGATCAGGGTGGCTTCTTTCATGAGCCGAAAGCCCCCACCCACAGGGCTTTAGGGGTCACTGAATAGCTTGAAATGTGTGAAAATAATGTGACATATACATTGCGGCCTTTCATATCACCACATGGTTATGGGAGATTGTGGACCGAAGAGTCTAAATCGCCAACATCATCATAAAATGCACAAAGTGAATAACTTTTGGAGGAATGGTGTGTACATGGTGCTCTGAAGCTGTTCTGGTCTTACTGGCCCAACACCTTGCATGCATATGTATTTGTTTTACATGTGTGAGTGTTTTTATTTTTTATTTTTGGTGCTCCAGACAGCATGCCGACAGAGCCAAGCCTGCCTGGTCCAGATGGGATCATTAGTAACTGTGCGATCTGTGGTGATAAAGCCACGGGGAAACACTACGGAGCCTCCAGCTGTGATGGCTGCAAAGGCTTCTTCAGACGCTCGATACGCAAGAGCCACGTCTATACCTGCAGGTACACTTTGCAAAGACACACCGTGCAAACATAAAAATGCTAAACGTGTGTATGCATGTGGAAAATGTAAGAAATAGTTCATGCAATCATCATAAATATCATCCCACATGTGCTTTTATACACATGCAACCTTGTAATCATTTGGCAAAAATAGTTATAATTTGCTTTTTGTTTCAGGGTTGCACACTTTATTGCATTATGACATGTCACAATATTTTAAGTCATACTTTTCTTGCTCTGATAACTTTGTGCGTTCTGAAGGTTCAGCAGACAGTGCATCGTGGATAAAGACAAGAGGAACCAGTGTCGTTTCTGCAGACTCAACAAATGCTTCAGAGCTGGCATGAAAAAAGAAGGTAGTGAAACCTCTTTTGAATGAGACGCAGAGTGACAATGTTACGCCTAGACGCAGAGAATAGACATAAAGTGTCTTCTTGATCTATCAGCTTTTTGCACATGTCACACAAAAATGTTTTGATACTCCAAAAATGTTCATAAGACAAAAATAACGAAAAAACAATAAATAATAAATACAAAATGCAGTTTTTTTAAAACATTGATTTCATTGATTGAAAGAAGAAGTTATCCTTCATTAGCCACAGCCAAGCCAGACCAGAGAAATCAAGAAAGTGAGAAGTGAACTAGGTTGAAAGGTCGCTTGCCTCTGCTAAGGTCAGAGTTCATGATTCAACAATGAGACAGGGACTGGGCAGTGATGCTCTGGGTCTACTCTGTTACTTCAGGACTTGAATGACTTGCCATAACTGATGGAACCATGAACTCGGCTCTTTACATAAAGAAGACTATCCGGTCATCCATCAAACTTAAGTGTTATGCAGCAGAACAATGATCCACAACACTCCAGAAGTGTTGGGGTGATCCAGTCTGGACTTAAATTCAACTGAGATGCTGCAGCGTGACCTTAAAGAGGCTGTTCAAAAACCCTTTAATGAAACAGAATAAAAATAGTTCTGCAAAGAAGAGTGGGCCAAAGTTTTTCCACAGCGATGTGAATACCAGTTATTAGGTTTGGGGGGCATTTACTTTTCCACGCAGGGCCAGGTGGGTGTCATTCTATTTACTCGAGTTATCTATGTCTAATATTACAATTTGTTCCATCACAGCACCGTACATACATTATATACACACTATGGGGGAGAAGTGCCTTTCTTAGCGAAGGTTATTGACAAAGTGGAAAATTAAAACGAGAAAACGATTTACTTCTGTCAGAGAAACCGACAAGTGCTTCAAGATGGATGAAATGGGCTCTGTCATAAAACAGGCGTTTACTTAGTGTGTGTTTGTATTTATGAGGGGTATAACCTTGGCTCAGAGCTTTACAACCCCTAATCATGTGTTATTTAAACATGTTGTTCTGGATTGCAGCAGGTTAACGTTTGACTCCTTTTGTTGATGAGAACCTGTAGTGCTATTTTTCCTAATTATTAACTGTTGCAGTGTATGCTGGCATCTCTTAACACTCATAAATTACTTTAAGAAACCCGCAAAACTGGAAAATCAGGAATACAGCCTCATTATTGTTACTCTTTTTTCTTTCTTTTTCTTTTTTTTTTGGGGGGGGGGGGGTTTGACCGGTAAAGTGTTGCCTCTTCCCTTTTTTCAATTACTTCCTCATTCATGCATACACACAAACATAATTATGGCTGTGATATATTAGCTGTACAGAATGAGAGAGATCGGATCAGTTCCCGAAGAAGTATCTCCGACTCCCAAGACCTTCCAACCATTACTATTTTGGCCCAAGCAGAATCATTGTCCCACCAGGTGATAACCCCTTTATGAATTTCTTATTTAAACAACTCATTTATGTTTGTATGCTAGTTGATGAACTGTATCAGTAACACGTGTGACTAAACTGCAAGCTGTTCAATTCCTCTTCTCTGGCAGAGCACTACTCCGGTTGGAATAGCAGACTTGTCAGAGCAGAAGTCAGCCACTGTAGGGGACATATGCGATTCTATGAGACAACAGTTACTGGTGTTGGTGGAATGGGCCAAATATATTCCTACTTTTGGAGAACTTCCACTGGATGACCAGGTAACTGACTGTTCCGCCTGATTTGCAATCTGTGACTGTGACATGTCTTCTTTGCATGTAATCAGTGTCATGCATACAGCACTGCACATAATGTCTTGAGCCACCCTTCACTTCTTAATATTATGATAGCAAATGGCTATAGCAATCTAATGCAACATCTGAAAGCATACATGGAAAAGACTTTGTACAGAGTTTGGACAATTCTAAAGAATTTGAAGTTTGGTATGAGTGCCTTTGTTATCCAACACAACCTGAAATCTCGCAGGTAAACTGGCCATTGCAAAGCTATTCTTTGAATGTTGGCTGACTTTTGTTATGTTCTCTGTTCCGATAATACCACACTGCTGCAATAATGTCCTAGCTCTAGCGAGGCCAATCCATGGCTGTGTCTCAATTCCTAGGATGCATCCCTCGTGGGCCGTAGCCGAGGCGGCGTACAAAGACCGAGAAGGCCGGAAGTGAGAGGCTTGTGAAATGGGACGGTCTAGCCTTCAGATTTGCGTCACCAGCTGTTCCTGCCCTTACCGCTTCTCCCCGCCCTTATCGCTTCCACCTCCTCGGTTTTACCGTCTCCGTTGCTGCCGCCAGTGGTGGAAACTGGAATTGGCTGGGCCGCGATATGACTTCTGGCATATGGTGGGGCCACATAGGATACACCTGACCTGTCCTACAAATTCGGGGAAATGTAGGCCGCATTTGTCGCCTGCATTAGTAGGAGTCTATGAATTGGGACAGCCTATGTCGCATCGCTGTGACGTAATCGGTCTACAAATGTGGCCCACAAGGGATGCGTCCTAGGAATTGAGACACAGCCCATGTTTGACAAGACTCCCAGCACCATTGTAATTCACAGGTTTCAGTGGACACTCACTGATGTGCCTCTCTCCTGATTTGGATAAAAAAATGTTTAATTCAGGATTCATCACTCGATAAGATTCTTGTCCATGGCTTCTTGACAGCCACCTTTCCACTGAGGCTATTTCTGCCAAGGCTTTGGTGAACAGTAGATGGATCAGCTGAAGGGCCAAATGCATCTTTTAGTTGCTGAGCCAGGTCCTTGCTGGATTTTTCCTATTTCTTGATGACATGACTTTCAGTTACTGTTCATCTTCTGCACATACTGTTTAGGTTTGCCGCATTTTCTTTTGTCCTCCACTTGTACAGATCCTTCAATTTTTTTTAAGGACACACATTGCTGAGATATGCCAGATTTTCAGGTAATAGCTCTTTGAGAATCACCTTGCAGGTGCAAAAGCACTATTTTATGCCTGTGAAAGTGTGTTATCTTTGGCGTTTGTCATAAATTCAACTAAGGAAGCGAGAAGAAATTATGTTTTTCTTTAGGTTGCTAGTAACAAAGTGCCTAAAGATACCATTTAAAATGGTTTCTTTTCCAGAGCTGTTATGTGCAGACAGAGCATTGGTTAATCCCATGAGTTACATTCCTTTTTTATGCTTGAATGATTCATAGGTCAGTTTGAAAAAGCTTAACAAAAAGCAAAGCAAAACAAAACAAATAAACATTTGTCTGAAAACAGTCAGGTACAAAGCCCTTCAGACAGCCTGGAGAACTATTGATCAAGACCACTTTAAAAAATTAGAAGCAAGTCTGACTCCTTGGAAGCAAAATATAGAGAAATGAGGGCTGACTCAATACATGTGTACAATACTGTACTTATTATCTCATGTCTACTTTTGGAAACCAATTGTCAACACTTGTTGGTGTGTACGGTTTGAAAACAGAATATTTGAAGGTAATGACTAAATGCTATTTTAAATCAGCATACACACACCACTAGGGCATTGTTGTTCTTTGTTTACCTGTGTGTGTTTTGTCCATAGGTGAGCTTGCTTCGGGCACATGCTGGTGAACACCTCTTGCTTGGGGTTGCCAAAAGGTCAATGCCATTCAAGGACTTCCTGCTTTTAGGTAGAAACTGATGACTAGGAAGGCCTCTTCCTTATGTGTGGCGAAGTCATGTGGACTTAGAATGATTAACCAAAGCTTTCTGTTTCTTTGTGACTGCAAACGTTTTTCTTGTAAATTACATTATTCATTATCGGTACATCATACTGTAAGCATCTACAAACACTCAGGCATTTTTATACTTCTTAATCTCACCCACACCTGTTTACCATAGCTCATTGCCCTGCAGTGAGAAGTCTACGAGTTTCTCTCAAGGAAACAAAAATCCACCTGGCTCCATAAGCACATACCACAGCACTCCACCTCATACACGCCCATGTTCAGTACCTATTTCCTCTCAACACTGCCACTAACTGTACTCACTGTGCCTGCAGGTAATGGCTGTGTGATCCACAGAGACAGTCCTGAACCAGAGATCTGCAGGGTAGCCAACCGAGTCCTGGATGAGCTGGTGCAGCCCTTCCAGGAAATACAAATAGATGACAATGAGTTTGCAGCACTCAAGGCTATTGTCTTTTTTGACCCAGGTAATGAATATAAAGTTCCATTTAACCCCACAGTCAGTAAAAATAGTAAACCACAGATGGTGACAGATATCACAATCAATTTGAACAGATGAGTTTTATTCTGTCTGCATTGCTTTTTCTGCCCATATCCACCTTTCCCAACATGTCCCGGCTAGATTTCCCCTCAAAGTTAGGTCCCAATCCCTCTATTCCCTCTTTCCGTTACCCTAGTGTGACCACAATCCCTGCCCCCATGTTTTGTTACTTCCCCTCCTTTTCTTTCCCCTTCACTAAATCCTTCATTTTGCACTTCATGCCAAAGTTTGACCATAATCATTCCATCGATTCCACTCATATCCGCAATTCCATCCTTGATCTTTCCGTTTTTATTTATTTATTTATCCTGTGCTGCCCTGTCCTTCAATCCTGTCCTATATCCCTTCCCCGCCTTAACGCATCCCCCCCTTCCATGCTTTGCCTTCCATTCTGCAGATGCAAAGTCTTTGCGAGATCCTTCGAAGATTAAGACCATGCGACTACAGGTAGGTCAACCATTTGACCTTTCTAGATTGTTACAGGACATCTGGTCTTTCTGGGTTATTTTTAGCTTTTCTTTTTCTAAAATTTTCAGTTATGTAAATGATTTTGAATCTCAGGTTTGGGTTTCAAAAGCAACAATATCATCCTGAGAATGTATTTATATTTTAATTTATACATGTCTTCTTTCAATATGTCAGCAAAATTAAACAAAAGTGGATTTTGCTTATAATGATAGTGACACGTGACCACATAGGGGCTCTGTGTTTGTGCCTGCCCAGGTTCAGATGAGTCTGGAAGACTACATTAATGATCGTCAGTATGACTCCAGGGGTCGTTTTGGAGAGCTGTTACTCCTGCTGCCCACCCTGCAGAGCATCACCTGGCAGATGATCGAACAGCTCCAGTTCATTAAGTTTTGCGGCCTGGCCAAGATAGACAACCTGTTGCATGAAATGCTTCTAGGAGGTGAGATTGGGTGATGTCTGTGCTTGTAAATCTGCAGAAAAAAAACAACAAATTTGACCTTGAGCAATACCACCAAATGCTCTGCTGAAACTCCTCAGTGCAGAATTATGAAGCACTGCAGAAAACAAAAGTATACTTTTTTCCAAAGTTTTCTAGTTTATATACAGGATGGAAAAAGTTAAAGATTTTACACAATAACTTTGTACAATCCGCATTTATATTAGGTTGAGCTGAAATAGAATAAACCGGGTACATAAGATGCTGCTAGGGACATCTGCAAACACATCTAAATGTATATAAATACGGAAATCTGAGGTTAAAGCTACAGCGGATCAAATATATTCTCAGGAGGGCCATGACAGACAACTGAAGCTCGAGACATAAACTAAAAAGTCATCTCCAAAAATGTTTTCCAGTTTTCACCATATATGCTTAAAAAACCTCCACAGTATGACAACCCGAGTTAAAAGAAAGAGCACGGAAATAGCTGCATTTGTTGCATTTGCCAGCGTCTTGTCAGAACGTGGAACGAAACCCACACAAAACACAGTAATAAAAACTCTCAGGCTACTCAAACTGTGTTAAGATGACATTATATTTAGCAATGAGTATGATCAGGCAAACTCAAAGACAAAAGAAAATTGCACAAAAATCCTGTATGGCTTATAAACAATGTGTCTTCTCATATTAGAAGCAATTCTTTTTTTTTTGCTTCACTCACGTAGTGTACAGATATATATGTATGTATGTATATATAAACCTGTTTAAACAGAAAGAAAGATGGCTTACCGGTAATGCTGGTATGTCTGGTAATAATCACCAAAAACAGTTTACAAACATTTAACCTGTAATTTAAAAAAAAGACATTTAAGAGATAGTAAATGTATTAATTTTTTTGTTCAATAATTTAAGATCACACTTGTAGCCTGCTGCTGCTTTGATTGAATTTCTTTATATTTTAAAGAAATCTCGTGTACATAATACAGGAATCATTAACAACACACGAATAACAAATAAAATGAAAAATAAAGCTTTACATAAAAATCTTTCTGTACTTGGCACAGAGTTCACGGTCACCAAAATGTTGGTCGTCACAAACGTCTTCAGCTTTACTGGAATGAAATATCACCCGATAAGTTCTATGGCTGTGATATTTAAGGACTATGGCTGCGTCCACACGTACCCGGGTATTTTTGAAAACGCAGATTTTTCTATGCGTTTGCACCATCCGTCCACACATAAACGGCGTTTTCGGTGACTGAAAAAAACGCCGGCCAGGGTGGATATTTTCGAAAACTCAGTTTTTGAGTTTACGTGTGGACGGGAAAAACGGCTGAAAGCGGAGAAAACACAACGTCAAAGGTGTGCCCCCTTATTTTGTTTCGGTGCGATGAATTGCTACAACGGCGGACTTAGACAAAATAATGTTACTGTTAATTGTATTATCTGCAGTGTTTACAGGCTTACATACACACGCACAGTTACTGTCCCTCCATTTTTAATTTTCTGCTTCTATGCGCCATCTCTGTTTACTATTTCCCGCCCAGGCTTCTAGACTTCTGATTGGCCAACATTTCTACACGGTTAGGATTATATCGCCACCTGTTGCTTTGGCGTGTTCCTGACAGCGTTTTCCTTCGTTTTTGACGTTTACATATGGACGGAGATATTTTTCAAAACTGCACGTGTGGACGGGATTTAAAAAAAAAAAAGAAAACAGAAAATCTCTGTTTTCAAAAATACTGGGTACATGTGGACGTAGCCTATATTTCTTATTCTTTCATCTTATTTTAATGGTGACTCCAACAAAACTCTATCATGGATTCAAATTTTCGTGACTGTGAAATCACGTATGGACCACATACACATATCAGAGAACATAACATGGCATCCTCAGTGGAATGATGAAGTGAACATGATACACCAAAATCAAAAGAACTGGGATTTATTATCAACATTTTTGTATATGTGAAAATGTCTGTACCAAGTTTCATTTAGATTGGCGCATCTTTTTAAGAGGAAATGGGACGTGTACAGACATATACACATACATACGCTATGGTTTTATAGGAGGAGATACATATATAATATAAACATGCACAAACAGACCACAAGAGTTTTTAAAATGAGTTGGCTCATGGGAAATGAAAAAAAATCAAACAACCTGTAACCAAACTGGCTGAAAATTCAGTGAGTTAATATATTTTAATGTGCACAGACCTCTCACCTATATAGTTACACAAAAACCTAACTTCTCTGCAACTGTGACAAAAGCTGAATAAAGGTTGGTCTGGTTACAACAGTATATATGTTTAATTGTACTGAGTGGTATACATTGTCTGTACAAGATTGTCTGTACATTTACGGTTTGCAAAGTAAGGGGATGCAAGGAAGTAGTCCAGACTACTGAGACACATGAGAGGGAGGCCATCTTTCAAAATGTTATCACTGCATGTAATATTATTTAGCACTACATTGTTATAAATTTATATGACATGGCAACACAGTTTTAAGGGGGTCACAAGGAGTGGCAATCAAATTTCAGGGTGGCAGTGCCACCCCAGGTGCCCCTTTTATCCACACCCCTGAACACAAAGCAGAGCATGAAACAAAGTGGGGGTAAATCGGCAAAATCACTCTGGTTACAACTTTATGTGTTGCATTTTTAGGGCTTACATCAGAACCCACACACCTGCACCACTCAACACACACCCAGCTGGCCCAGGACCCTGTGACTGGACACACATTGGTCATCAGTACCATGCCTGTCACACACACTCCACAAATAGGTAAGCTCTGAGTGCCATCAGTTAACACACACACAAAAGAAATGCATGCAGTCATGTAAAGTGCATTCAGTAACACTGGAGCAAACATGACACACACATAAACACAAACAAACAAACACTTTATCTTATCTAAAGAAATGTCTGTGTGTGTGTAAAATGTGCTTCCATGATGTTTTTTAAAATGATGCTTCAACAAAGTTATATATATATATATATATATATATATATATACTTACTGTTCACACAATCCAATCCTACAAATGTTGCTCCGTCCCTGTCTCTTTTCCTGCAGCCTCTCCAGACACTCCCATCCCATCGCCCCCACAGGGTCCTGCACCGGAAAAGTACAAACATTTTCCCCAGCCTGTTTGTCCTCCAGCGAGCCCTTCACCTTCTGCACAGACAGACCCCTGACTCTTTCCTGCATTATGTCAACAAATCTGACAGCAGATCAGTTTCCTTGCCCCCTGTTCATTATCCAGGCATGGTATGAAAATTATGACAGAAATCTCTGTTCAGTGTCAGCAGTTAAGACTTTCTTACCCCATGACTCCTGGAGCTCCTGATACAATTTCCTAAGCAGTTATGTGTACCACGTTTTGGGCTCTATTTTCTTACAGTGGCAAAACACAATTTTTATGCAGTCTTTTTCAGGTGCAAGCGTGTGTGTGTGACTGTGCTTATTTACTTATTTCCTGACATGAGAGTGTTTGGCAGTGCAGGCTCTGGGCATCCTGATCAGGCGACACAGTCAAATATTGGTGCTCATTTTAGCACAAAATTGTATTTGCCTTAAAACACACTCAGACCATGTCTCACCCATAGTCATCACACTGCAGCAAGAATGATACGTGTGTTTCCACTGTAGTCACTGATATGAAAGAGGGATTGTATTTAAGTTGCGATGATGGCACAGCAGCAACTTTATTATTCATTTAAATCTCCAGACTTGGCAGCAGGATCCGTCAACTAAAGGCATGTTCTCTGTTTTTCTGAGCATCACACTAGAAAGCTATTTCTCACAGATTTAACAGTGAAATCATCTGGAGTAATGCAGCTGTCCCCAGGATGAGTCCCGGGCTCCATCAAAATACGTGCGTATAGGGCCCCTATACGCATATATATATATATGTGTAATACAACGTCCACACTTTGTCTAAACGTATATATATTCACATTACATTTGTATAATGTTTCATTTTGACCACTGGAATCACGTCCATAGATATTTGCTCACATGACTGCCATCCAACCTGAATGTTAAACATGTGAACATGTTGGTGAAAACATTTTAAAAGAAGCTCAAATACATGCGTTCCAATTTTTTTTAAATATCAGGGATAGACTCTCGCAGGGATCCAGTAACCTTTAATTTTGCTGTGCTAGTAGTGAAACTAAAAGCTTGTAAAAAAAAAAAAAATGTCCAGATGGTGGCGACAGGAGCTCTCTTCATGTTCTCACTGAATTTCAGTCGGACTGTTTGTAAGACAAAAAAACTATCTGAGTGACCAGAGGACCATTTATTTGCTTTGATGAATATTTTGGACTGGTATTTTTCAAAGAGACTCATTTATATTTAGAATGCTGACTTTACTTTGAAGACATAAACGCATCTATTAAAATAAGCACGGCTAGCAGCCCATTTAGGGTGATGTATCTCGATGTCAGGATTTTTATTTTGGAATTTGTATGCTTTCTGTTTCACCTGTTGTTGCTTTCGTGTCTGATCCTCCATCAGTGTTCTGTCTCAAGAACCCTCAGAGTTTAATATTCTATTAGTTTCTTCTTGTGTTAAATTTCTTACTTGATTGGGAATATATATATATATATAGTAGATCAGTCCTAATGCACTAAATTGTACAGTTTATAACTTATCTGAAAATATGTACAAAATAGCTTTTAATCACAAGTTTTATAGCAAAAAATAAAAAAAATTTAAAACTTTTTTTATTCTATCTATTCCATCTAAAACAAATGTGCTCACCTATAAACTGCAGAATGCAAACAAAAAGTAAATGACAGTTACGCTACAATTTATATAT
>VURO01023381.1:0-15604 GCA_015108175.1 Pelvicachromis taeniatus | reverse complement strand
GTGCTATCTTCCTGGCAACACTTTTTTTCTGAGCTTACAACTGGTAACACTGGTCTGAATGCTCTTCCTTTGATCTGTGTGACTGACAATCATTCCTTGTTTGATGCACTCAAGTCCACTAAGCAGGTTACAGAGAAGTAACCTGCTTAGTGGATTGGTCGTTGTTGGCCAGTTGAATGGCCCCCAAGGTCTCCCGATCTGACCTCCTTAGACTTTTATCTTTGGGGTCATGTGAAGGCAATTGTCTATGGTGTGATACGAGATGTGCAGCACCTGAAACTGCGGACACTGGATGCCTGTGCTGCATTTCTCCTGTGGTGTTTCTATCAGTGTGGGAGAAGAGGGTTGTGACATTACCAATAAGTTTGATGTGTCACATGGCCTTCTTCCTATTGAGAAAAAAAAAACAAAAGTTGTATCCAAGATGGCCGACTTCTAAATGGCCACCATGGTCACCACCCATCTTGAGGAGTTTGCCCCCACACATATACTAATGTGCCACAAACAGGACTTTAATATCACCAACCATTCCCATTTTATTAAGGTGTATCCATATAAATGGCCCACCAGGTATTTTTTCTACTTTGAATACAAAAATCTGAATGAATTGAAATATTTTATTTTAACCTCTTTTTTTTTTTTTTAACCATTAGTTGCACACAGAGGTTTTTTACAAGTGAGAGACAGTAAGTCTCTTTCTGTTGTCAAAACTAGACTTTGAACAAACAAAAGATCATAGCAAGTGGAAAACAGGAGATATTTGTAATGATGAAGTTTTGTCAAATCTTTCACAATTAAAAAAAAAATTCTGTTCTGTTGGGGTTTTTTTGTGTTTTTTAAAACTTTTCCAGGGCACCATTGTGAAGAAATACAGCCAGCCCAATCCAAAGACTTTCGAGGCCAGGATGGAACTCATTTTAAAGATGTGCAATGATGCCATGAGGGATGCTGTGGGCCTGAACTGTAGAATACTTGGTGTTGGTATGAAAACACACTAATACTAAAACACATTTAGACATGGAAAAATAAAAACAGCAGAACACTGTCAGATTTACTTCTGCTCTTTAGGAGTGTCCACTGGTGGGCGTGTAAACCCCCAACATGGTGTGGTCCTACACGCCACAAAGCTGATTCAGGAGTGGTCTTCTGTGGACCTAAGAACACCCATTTCAGATGCTTTACACCTACCCGTCTGGGTGGACAATGACGGCAACTGCGCAGCATTGGCAGAGAGGAAGTTTGGTCACGGCAAAGGAGTGGAGAACTTTGTCACAATCATCACAGGAACAGGTGAGGTTTTTTTTTTTTTTTTTTTTTTAAGGTTTTTCAGATCAGCACATAGGGAGAAATAAATGAGGAATCTTCTCTTTATTTTATCCCTGTATGATGACTGTGAGCCCTGTATAAATTCAAACAAACTACTGTGATGTTTACAGCCTTAAATAGTATTTATTACCTTATTCTTTTTGTAAATTACATCATCTAGTTATTTAAGTCTCAGGTCAGGAAGTAAATATCTTGACTGTGTGTGCAGGTATTGGAGGAGGAATTATCCATCACAATGAGTTGGTCCATGGTAGTACCTTCTGTGCTGCTGAGCTGGGACACATCATGGTTTCACTGGAAGGCCCAGAGTGCACGTGTGGCAGCCGTGGCTGCATAGAGGCCTATGCATCTGGGATGGCCCTTCAGAGAGAGGCCAAAAAACTGCATGACGGTAAGCAATTTTTGTTTTTGTATGTGAATCTCCTGAGAAAGTGCTCAGGAGTGGGTCTTTTCAACAAGAATCCGACAAGCAAGTATTATTGTAATATAATAATAGTGAAACTGCATAAGTTAAATGTAAGCACAGAGTAATGTTTACCCAGAAAATTGAAAGGAAGTATAAAAAAAAAAGTATAAAATAGCTGCTTAACTGTTAGTTTTGGGCACAGAACAGTTTTCCTCTTTGCCTCAGTGCATTTAAAATGAGCTTTGGCTCAGAGAAGACTGTGGTGTTTATGGATCATGTTAACACATAGCTGCTTCTTTGAGTGATAGAGATTTAATCTGCATTTGTAGATAGAGTGGTGAACTTTTTATACCAAGTCATGTTTCTGAGCTGTTGCCAGTTAATATTAGTATAATTAGTTTTTTTTTGTTTGTTGTTGTTTTTTAGATGTGTTGCTGCCATCAAATTCAAAAGGAGCAAATATTTTTCATTACATAGTAAAGTGTCTTTGTTAAAATGTTTGAGATGATTTTATATTTTCTGTTGTGAAAAAAATGTGGTTTAATAGGTTTGGGAAAGTGTTGTATTCTGTTTATGTATGTTTTAATTATGTATTTTCTTGATGGGATAGAGAAAATTGAACCTGACATCTTATGGTTTTGTGTTCTATACAGTTTTAAAAATATATATATATATATTGCGTTTTTGTTTAGCAACTCAGTCATACATCACGGGAAAATCTGGTAAACAGTGAGTGATATTATTTCAATAAAACTGTATCCTGCAATGCTGGTTCCTGTTTCTTGTGCTGTAAAGTCAGTTTAAAACAAGCACAGGAATTAAGCATAACCCTTCATGTGGTATGTTCTATGTCTCAAATGGCTTCATTCCATTCATCATTATCTATGTTCATACAATTGACCTGTGTGGGTTTTTGTTTTTTTTCCCCAGAGGATCTGTTGAAGGTGGAGGGGATGGATATGAAACTTTCAGAGCCAATCACTGCTGCACATCTTATTAGTGCAGCCAGAATGGGAAACTCCAAAGCTGACGCTGTTCTGACCAAGGGTTAGTTTACAAAGGACACACACACACACACACACACACACGATTCAGCCTAAACAAAAAATTCAAACTTCAAAATGCATCTTTGTAGAGAGTAGTAGGTTCACCCAGCTTGTACCTCAGCAGTGATCTAGATCTGATTTATTTTCACATGTACACAACAGCCTTCATTCAACTTAAGTGTCAAAACTATAACAAATTTACTCGCGGACACATTACGGGGCACCTTACATTAACAGTAGGTATTATTTAAGTAAGAGCTCTTCTGTGGAGTTAACACAGCCATGTGTTACCATTTTAGTAATCTCCCCTTTTATTTTATAAAAAGAAATCTCAAAAGCTGGCATACACATGTAAACAGATGGACGTAGGTGGCCTGTTATTTAGATTATGTGGTAATGATTTAGAAGATACATTTAAAAACACTTGCCAACAATCTAACTCCCTTATGTGTTCTTCTCCTTTGTAGCTGCCACTGCACTAGGTGTAGGCATCATCAACATCCTCCACATAGTCAACCCTTCACAGGTGATTTTGTCTGGAGTCTTGGCCTCTTACTACCAGGTACCAGTGCAACATGTCATCTCGCAGAGAGCTCTCTCCTCTGTCCAAAACATCAAGGTTGTAACATCAGACTTGGAAGAACCTGCTTTACTTGGAGCAGCCAGCATGGTGTTAGACTATGCAACCAGAAGAACATATTAAAGAACAAAATCATTAAGGCTAATGAGTAGCCTGCGTGAGGGTACTCGAGTTTTGCTCCTGTGGTCTAACAAACGTACAAATATAGTTATTGTTCTCCAAAGTTGAAATCCGTTAGTCAGATTAAAACCTGGAAACATGTGTGAAGTGGGTCTATCGCACAGGCCAGAAAACCTCATTCTCCTGTGTACAGTGCCTACAGTATTGAGTTTTAATGACTCTCCAAAAATTATCTGTACAATCCAGCACCTTCCTTATGTGCTTGTGATGTGGATGGATGGAATAGTCTATTATCGAAACCCTGTGACCAAATTATTGCTGAATCTTGCTTCTGTTGCTTTCTTTCTATTATGACTGATTAATTATTTCGTTTTCTATCAATTTTGTGGGAATGTTTCACTTTCAGCTGCATCTGTTTTCATGATAATGATATAACTGCTTAGTTGTTGTAACATTTCCATATTTAGTTTTGTTTAGGTTTTTCTTCTTTTATTAAATCATTTAAAATGGTATTAAATAACTTAAATTATACACCAATCTATCACAACATTAAAACTACTGTCAGGTCAAGTCAGTAGCAGCAATTATCAAATTATGTTCCTTTGTTGAACAATATCAACCCTGTCAATATTGTTGGCACAAACAACTCACTTGCATGAAGAACACCCAGCACCGCGGTATTAGTCCTCAACAGTAGCACCAGCCTTGCCTTACTACAAAAAAGGAACCCACAAGACATTAAAGGATACCACAGGACCTAGAGTTCACACATCCTTGCCCCACTTAGAGGACAAGTGGGACGTGCAGAGTCCTAGGCAGCTGGATTTAATGTTAATGGTGTTTGGTGTATAATAAACATGATTAAAACTGCTTCGGATCCATGGATGCTATAGTATGATGGTAGTTTTACCCAGGCTTGTTATGAAGATGTACAACATGGTTTGTATGTACAGCTATGTACTGCAATGTACATTACATGCTGTTTGTAAGATTTAAATGCACTTCAGTGGAAGTTTGTTTTACATTGGTCCAGAAAATATTTTTTTAGATAATTGTAAGAAATAGACTTAAGTTAAATGAAGAATTAATTATTCAACTTTTTAGTTTGTCTCCAAAGAAAAACTGAAGCTGCATAGCATTTCAAACATTTTGTCTTTGGGTCCTTGAACTGTTACAGTGATTATACAGTACGTCTAAAGTGTCATTTAACCAGTTTAAAATATTTACTGTTTAGAAGGACACATGTTGAAACACCTATTTATTCAATGTGTTTTCTTTATTTTTTATTAATTTTCAAATTTTTGATGTCTTCAGTTTTGTTTTAAAACTGATAAATGTTTAATTTATGCATTAAACATGCATTAAGGTCTTTATGAGTTCTTCACCTGAAATGCTTTTCCAGTGGACCTGAAGGAATTCCCACAAATGTTGAGCACTTGGTAGTGGCTCCTCTCCTATCTGTTGACCAGATCATTTTTGAGCTTGACGAACAAACACTGAACACTTTGTTGGGTACGCCAATTCGTCTGCTTGTTGATGCAAATATCTGATCATGTCACAAAGCTTAGAACATCTCAAACTTCTTTCCTGAACACGCCAGTGTAGTCAAAAAAGACTCCAATGTCACCAAATCTCAATCCAACGCAGCACCTTTTTGATGTGGTGGGAGGGGAAGACTGGCATTATGGATGTCTAGCCGACAAATCTGCAGCAACTGCGTGAGGCTATCAATATGGACCAAAATGTTTGTTTGATCTTGTCGAATCTGTGCTGCCAACAGTTAAGCTAGTTTTGAATCGAAAAGGCTGTTGATTATTGTGTAATAAAGAACTTTTAATTACCAGCGTCTGCACGTTTCACTGCCAACAATATGAGAATATGAGGCTGTTTGACACCTGCTTTGTTCCTTTTGTACACTGACGAAATTAAAAAGGAAAAATTAATAAATTGAAGACAAGCCAATGGTGATAACTTATAACTTATTTAACTTATAATGTATCTAATGTACATATAAAGATGAGCTGCACTAAAAATGTACGCAAAATTATGTCAGGCAGTATCTTGAAAGGGTGTATCCTATAGTACAGTGTAAGTCTATGAAAAAAAAATTAAGTTATCAATTTTCATTTAATTTATGACCCCTTTCAAAACTACCAGACCTCAAAAAATAAGTCTGGTGGTATGTGTGCCTATTGCCCTATCTTCCTACCCTCACCTCCTACAGGCCGCATTAAATGGCTACTGCAACCAGATTTCTAACTCTTAGATGAAGATTTGTAAATGTTAAAAGGGAGGGTTTTTTTTTTTTTTTTACTTTCTACTATTGCCAAGTGCTTGTTCAAAGGGGATCATTTGGTTGTTGGGGTTTTCTTTGTTTTTTTTCTACTATTGGAGAGCGTTTACCTTACAATGTAAACAACAGCAGCCATTTAGACAGATTCCCCAAGAAAGATCTGCTGTAGGGGCTTAAAACGACAGAAAAACTGTTGTCTTATCAGACATCGGTCATACTGACATAAAGGCTCTTATGGCTGTAGCATGCCTTGTGTTGTGTGGGTGTTTTCGGTGTAGTTGAACACAGCTGCCACACACTAGGAGCTACTTGGTTGATTAGTGTGTGAACTGGCCTTGAAAGTGGAGCGCTGTTCAGGTGTGCTTTGTGCACCTGTCCTTGAGACTAGTGTTAGTTTGGTGTCACTAGTGAGTAGTTTGGGTTTGCCGGCAGCAGAAGTGTTTGCCACTTTTAGGTGGTTCTTTGCTGCTATAGTAGTGTAGCCATCTCTTTGTGTTGGCACCTTTTATGACCCTGTAATTTATACAAACTACTCTGTTTAGCTTTTTTCTCTTGCTGGTTCTTAATTATTGCTCCCCTCATCCCCTGCCCCTTGATGGGGATAGACCAAAAGTCCTTTTGGATTCTTCTGGTTTGACTCACATTCTGAGAAGAGGTGCAATAATCAGTGAGACGCAATAAACCATCATGCCAAGAAAGAAAACTACAAATTTGATGTTTGCTTTGAAAGTGTTAAAGGAGCTTCACTGTATCTTTAGTGGATCTCATGGTAAATGTGATTCTCATACAGTGCTTTTCTACTCCAGTGATGCACTCAAAGTGCTTTATGGAACATGCCTCATTCACCCATCCATGCAAGCGCTTTTTTTCTATGCCCAAGTGCTTCCTAACATTTGTACACAATCAAACACTATTGAATCAGAACATTGCAGAGCAAATTGGGGTTCAGTATCTTTCCCAAGGATACTTTGGCATGCAGACTGGAGCAGCTAGGAGTCCAACCACCAATTAGTGGATGGCCACCCTGTGTTCTTTAGAACACAAATGATAGGGTGCCAAAAGAGGAGTTGTGGTACTGCATGGGGAAATCAAGAGTGACAGAGAAGTATGTGAGGCTGGTGCAGGGTGTATTTGGGGACGGAGAGATACTGGTGAGGTATGTGGTAGGAGTAACAGACGGGGTCAAGCCTGAGCCCCTTTTTGTTTGCCATTATGGCTTCAGCATATTGGACAGAGGAGGCATGAGTCTTAGTGGACTATGTTTTCAGACAACATTGTAATCTGTAGGGAGCAAGTGGGAGAGAGCCTGAAGGGAAGAGGAATAAAAACAAAATACATTTGCATAAATAAGAGGGGCATACTAAAGGCGTATGAATTCATATACCTTGGGTCAGCCATCCAAAGCAATAGACAGTGCACAACAGAGGTGAAGAAAAGAGTACAGACAGGGTGGAGTGGATGGACACGAGTGTCAGGGGAGCAGTAGGGAAAGAAAAAGTTTACATGTTAGTGAGACCTGCTTTGATGTACTGTTTGGCGAAGGTGGCAATAGCAAAAAGACAGGGGTGGAGCCTTTCGGTGGCTAAGCTTTTCATCAGGAGTGACTGGGATGGACAAGAATTACAAGGAGTACATCAAAGGGGCACGTCAAGGTTGAGCAGTTGGAAGGCAAGGTTGAGGCTGGTTTGGATGTACAGAGGAGGGATAGTGGATATACTGAGCAACAGATCTTAAATATAGAGATGCCGATCATGAAAGAAAAACCTCAGAGGAGGTTCGTGGATGTAGTGAACGAAGACATGCAAAGGGTTGGTGTGACTGAAGAAGATGAAAAAGATGAGCTGCTGTGGCAACCCCTAAATGGAGAAGCTAGATGATCTGCTGCACTACAGGTCATGTGGTTCACGACTCTGTTGCCTTCTATCTGGAACAAAACAGTGTTTAGTTTCTCCCACTAAACACAAACTGGATTAGATTGCCTTGTATTAATAAATCGGCCATTGTTTTACTATTAAATTTCTGTCATTGCCTACATGCTTTGTAGTTGTAGCATATAAGCCAGCTTCATCACAGAAGTTAATTTTTGTGAAGAGGCGTCCTGTCTAAAATAATGATGGACTTTTTACCTTTACTTAGTTTAGCAACTACAGCCATAATATAGATTGCAACAGAAGTTAAATAAGGGTGTTTGGGTCATGCCAGCAGTATGTAGCCACAATAAAATTGACTGTCTTAAATGTATTGTTTAAGAGATTGCAACTATTCTGCAAAGCTATCACCTGTGAAATTGTGAATACTGTGAGTTTATTTTTTATGAAACATAAATTTTGCAGAATGTTTTTCTTTTGTCACTCAGCATGTGTATTAGTAAGTCAAGTCAGTTGTGGTGGAGCTTTTGAACCTCTTTGAATTGTATCTTTAAATTACTTTAACAATAAATGAACTAATAGCTTAAGTGTTTCCTGAGTTTCTCTGACAGCATTCCTGTTTTAAAACAGCAGTTGCACCCAGCTATATAACCTGGGTCAGGCAGACGCTTGCCACCTGAGCCCTTTGATAGTCAGAACTGTGAATAATTAACCAGCACGGAATTATACCAGGGCGGGACACAAATGCTGCCAGGTTTATGAAGAGAAAGCTGAAAAACCTGCTAAGTTTTTGACAGAAGACGTCTATAAGACTAGAATAATTGGTCTGTAACCGGATAGGACGGTTCAAGACTATTTTCCAATATATGTGTTAAGCAATATCAGGGAGTTAAATCAATAACAGGCCTTGTAAAGGTAGAGGGTAAACGAACAGCCTGAGGAAATAAAACTGAAAAAAAAATTGTAAAGAAACAACCAAAATCTGTTTTGTTTTCTTTATTACAGAAACAAAAACAAATGTTTTCTTTTTTCATTTTTGGATTTGCACAAAAATAAATTGATGGGGAGTTTTTCTTGTCTGACAAATTCACACTCGTGATTATGCAAACAGTTGTGTGTTAAACGTGCAGCAGATAAAAACTTTACTGCAGATTTTTTTTCTTCTTCTATTTCTGACAGCAGCACCAAGCAGGTCATGGGATCCACATGAAACGCTTTCAAATATTTGATTGGTCCCATTTTGAGAACGTTGTTATATGATTGGTCATCATTACTGCCAGTAAACCATTCTTGCTTGTGATTGGTTACTCTTCTGTTTCCGCTTCGCCAGCTTTTACCGTTTTTTTCCCCCTTTCGTCCTTCTTCCTGCTGGTGTAATCGGTTTCAGTGGCGCTACACCTGCTCGTTGTTTCATACTTTTATCCCTCTATCACTACAGACAACATGGACGACTTTGACATGCTGAACGCGCCCAGTGCTGGAAACGGTATCGGCTCGGAGGAGGACCCCGCTGCCGCTTTCCTGGCCCAGCAGGAGAGCGAAATTGCGGGCATTGAAAACGACGAAGGCTTCAGCATCTTGGACAGTGGTGATGTCCCCTCTTCGCTAGGAGACACTAACGGTGCGTGGTTGTTGTGGTCAGTCGAAGAAAATGTCGCTTTATGTTGTCTGTTTGGCGTCGTTAGCAATAGAGGGTTTTGCGTGTGTGTGTCTATACGTTAAACTCTTGGTTAATCGCTATTTTGGCCCTGAATGGACACTGAAGCTAAAGGCTAACTGAGCTAGCAGGTTAGCCAAATGGACATGGTTAGCGTTGCTATTAACCTCTGTAAGATTCCACAAGGAACACGTAGCGATGAAACTTGAACTCATTTATTAATACGTGCTATTTTATGCTGAAATAAGCTACTGCTGCTGGTAGTGCCACTCGTTGCTTTCAAATCAACTTGATTGCTTGCGGCTACATTTACAGCAGTTTGTGTCAGCCACTTAGGAAATGGGCACAGCTTAACAACCTTTGCTCATGACTTACTCATTTCCTCCAATCTAGTATGGCTTCAGTTGTAGGAATTGTTGGTCAGAAATGCTGACATTCATTATTATGAAACGAGTGCATTTAGCAACAGTAATTGGTGCTCCGTTAGACAAGTTCAAGGCATAGTAAAAATCTCTCTTTTGGGACATTTAATACTTCAAGATGTTTTTTTTTTTTTTCATGTTTACACCTTGATTTGTCTGCTTGATTTCTAACTGCAGTCTCCCCTCTACCTTTTCTAGATGGTGTCATCAATGGAGAGCTCCATGGGGTAATGTCATCTGCTCTTGAGTGATCATGTTGGAACTAACCTTGTCTTTGTTCCTCTGTGTTATGTGTGTATAAGTGCAGAAAGGATTAAAATATTTAAATACAGAAATTATGGTTTGGGTATACACTACAGTATAGTACTAAAGAAAGAATAAATAGAAGGGGGGGTGGGGGTGGTATCTGCACCACAAAGAAGGATTTGAATCCACAAACTAATAAGTATCCTGGGTGTGTTGAAGTTGTTTCCATAGTACAGGGTCTAGGGATGCATTGATACACAACAATGAGAGGGGTCTTTTCTGCCACTGACTTATTTGAAATTGGTCAGACTGCAGACTTTCAGCACCATGGCTACTCATGGATGACCTGCAAACAGTTCAGTTCAGTGACTCAAGGTAGTGCCTGATGATAAGCAATTGGCTACAATGGCCATGCCTTTAACTTAAGCTTTAAGTAAAGGTCAAAAGGGGTGATTTATTTATTTAAAAAAAAAACCCACACATTTCACTCCGTCAAGCTTCCCAGCATCAGTTTAAAAAAATTACATTGAAGACACTCGTGTTTGTATTAAAACATCTTTGTTTCTTGACACACTTCATTTTAGGTATGTTCCCTGATTTCCTGGATAATTGCTATTTTTAATATAACAAACGGCAATTATCCTTGAAATGTATTTACTTGAATACTGAGATTTGCTCAAGACATGTTTATACATCAATTCTGCACAATTTTCACTGTGTGCGTCATTGTGGAAAACATTAATTTTCTTTTAACAAGTAACAGTGATTTCCAGTATTTGAGCTTTGAATATCTCTGTGTTAGTCGCTTAAGCTTCCTTTTCCTGTGCTGTCATTGCAACATTTCTTTCTTTCCTGTCAGCGAGAGAACCTTGCTTCTAAGAATACAAGTACGGTATGCTTATTTGGGTGTGGGGGTGGGGAAGCCAATTCCACTTTAATTCCAACTTTTAGATAAAAGTTAGAAAAATTAATCCCTGAACATGAATGGATAATTAGCCAAATAATTGGAAATATTGATAAAACTGTAAAGCGTGCTTACCATTTTGTTCCTTTCTCAGGAAAGCAATGGTCCATCAGATGCCTATGCAGCAATTTCTAATGCAGACCGACTGCAGGCTGAACCAGAAAGTCTACGTAAGTGGAGGGAGGAGCAAAGAGAGAGGCTGGAGGAGCTAGGTAAGCACCCAGCAGAGCGCTTTATTATGGGATAGGACAGAACACTGATCTATGAGATGTGATAAGTAAAGGTGGAGCTCAGGGCCGTGCCATATCATATTGTCAACAATAATATTGGCAACAATTTTTACATGATATAAATTGTTGCAATACTGCTGCTATAGCAATGCAGGGGGGTTACGTTCTCTGTGAGAACCCCATGCATTTCTGATCGCCACGTTAGATTCTTATAACAATTTAGTATCTTTTTAATTGCTTTTCAACTAGCAAATTTAGTCATGTCAACTTGACTTGTGTTGTGTCACTGTATACAAGCTTCAGGAGAAAATCATCAGAAATATTACCATAGAATTTCTTGAAATATTGTGGTATAATTTTTCTGTCTAAATGATCTTCCTATAGTGAAAATTCCACACACAGTATTAACCAAATATTTCTGTCCCTGTTTTCCCTGTTTCTTTTCAAACCATTCTATTTATCATCTTTTTGGGGATGTTTATTCTTTTATCATTCTCTGGTCTTGAGTGTGATTTCTGTATTTTTGCATTACTTCTGCAGATGCTAACTCTCGCAAGCAGGAGACAGAATGGAAAGAGAAGGCCAAGGTGGAGCTGGAGGAGTGGCATGCCAGGCAGAATGAGCAGCTGGAGAAAACCAAAACCAATAACAGGTACTGTAGTCTTGGACGCATAGCAACAGGATGGAAGATCAATAAAAATGAAAGAAGACTGTGGGGATATGTGAGTTATCCCGGCTTAAAACGAATGTAGATCTGTAAGTTGTGGTAGGGTAAGAAAGATGGCCACTTCTGTGCCCTTGAGTAAGTTCACTAATAACTACTGAAATTTGTATCCATATGTTGTTTTATCAGGAGGAATAGGACTAGCATTTCCTAGTATTTAACTAGTATTTCAGTTTTCTACAAGTTCACATAGTAAAAAAAAACAAATCAATTCTTTCTAATGGGAAATCTCAGGTGGCTTTTCACCACCTTTTCAGTAAAAATGCTATTTGACCTCCACTTGATATGAAGTTTTTCAAACACTGGAGGTATTGTTCACTGCATGTCTTCAGTCATTAAAATTATGTGTACCTAAGAGAAATGTATGCAATTTCCTGTTATTTCTGGAGCTCTACTAACTAATGTGTTATATTTTAAGGAAAACAAATTGAGTCAAATGTTTCCTGTGAAGTAAAAACTGTCTTGCTGTGCTTTTTATTGTCACAGGAAGGTTTTATGTAGAGATGGATTGCAATTTTCTTGGCCAGTTTAGATGTTTCTCTGATAGCTCTGCTGATACTGATTTTTGCAGGCTTTTAACTGACAAGGGTTACGAACAAAATTCCACCTTTCTTCAATATAAAATAAACTAGAAAAATTTGCATTTCCTGCGAAAATGCTGGGTGAATGCTGAAGGCTGAAACTGTATGCTGATTAAAGCTGAAAATAGCTGAAGAAGCTGAAGTATTTTAAAAGTTGTTGAAATTGTAATAAGAGAAATAAAGCAGAAGTGCTGCAACATTGCAAAAGTAGTGCAACATTGCAAAAACAGTATTTCTGCAATATAGAAGAAATACTGTTTTATAGGAGAAATGTGTGCCTGTGTGTATTTATGCCTGGAGCTGCCCAATTTGAATCCACCAATGAGAGAGCTTTCTTCCTTCCCACCTAAACAAGTTGCACCTGCTCTCAGCCCTTACACATGCCAAGACACAGACGCAGGCTATCTGAAATCTATTTTTCATATTGAAGATTCCCCTCGAACAAATGGCCGTAACTTCCTAACCGTAGACGCTAGAACCATCATTCTTACACTGTAAGAATCAGCAGGCTTTTGTGGACAACCATGCAAGTTTTCAGGTCTTTGTGAAAATCCATGTAGAAGATACGACGAGAGAAAAAAGTGCTTCATTTCTAGAGTTGGAAATCTGAGAGACGTGCAGATTTCCTACCCTCAAACAAATGTAATTCATGGGCAAACGGTAAAAAGTAATCCAAAAATTCTTGAATAATGAGCGTCAGGAGTGTCTGAAGATATATTGACCGAAGGCTCAAGTCTTCACATCCTTTTGTTAAGAAGATACGGCGATTCGAAAAAGCCTCCCGTTAGAGAAGTCGAGCTCTGATTTTGAGAAAGTTTCCATTGTGTGTCTATGGGGAGTTTTCAGACTTTGTGTGGCTCTGAGGCGATTTGCCAAATATCTGTAGCTCACACAACAATGATGTAGACATTTTCTGAAAGCCAGCAAACATACCTACATTTTGATGTATAATTTGTGGGGGTTGAGTGAAAATTGAGCAAGTAGCAAGAAGTTGTTCGGACATGAACAAAAGATTCAGAAAACTAGAGTGCGCCACTCTAAGCTCACTACATAGCATCCATTACAACTCATATATTTTCTGAAAAATCATAATTATGCAAGTGCAAACTTGAAGAGGGATTAGAAAACAGTAGAAGATATGAAAAAGCTGAATGATATATAAATAGCCCAATAATTGGAGAACATTTTAGTTTGAATGGTGATTCTAGGTGAAAGTATGTGGACGTAGCGAAGTTTCAAAGACAAGCAAGTTTTAGCAGAATTGTGAAAGTTTCCCATTCATTTAAATAGGAAAAAAAAATTGCATGAAAAACTTAATAATTCAAAAAGTATAATAGTAATAATTACCAAAAGTTAAAGCTGGAATTAGCAGAAAAAGCTAAATAGTTTAAAATTTGAATGGTGAAAATAGCACAAAAATTGTGGAAGTAGTTAAAGGACAAAAAAGTGCAACTAGAATAATAAAAAAGTAGGATAAAGAATAAAGAGAAACAGGAACTCAATGCTTTACAGCATTCACCCAATTATAGTGGGCTGATTCTGGCCCCTGGCCTTATGTTTGACATCCCTCTAGGGTTAAAGGGTTATCCAACAGTTCGGAGTACTCCCCTTTTCCTGTTGATCACTGTGACAACTCTTTACTGTGTCTTTTCCACATGCAGCAAGAGAACATGAGAATGACTGGGGCTTGCAACCACAGATCAGTGCATACTAAATAAGGTTACAGGTGTAGTGTTAGATTCGTCATTCTAAGGAAGAGCGCTACTCAATGGCAGGAAAAGGACTTGTATGTGATATGAAATGGTGGTTAATGTGCTCAGCATGGTTTATTAAATTAAAGCAGGACTGAGATCTAAACTGGATTACAATTTAATCATTTCAGGAAAAAAGTCTCATATCCATGTATAACTAACCTGGTTTAAAGCGAGATTAAAACATCCTATAGATTGTTATCATTAAAAACTCTGACACTGATCAAATTCAAGACACGTTGGAAGAGATTTCTCTGCTCAATGTCATTCCAGGAAATCATACCTTCATTTTATTATTAATTTTTAAGCGACATTAGAAGAGGGGAAAAAAAAAAGAAAAGAAAACCCAAAACAATTACACTGTAGTTGAACTTAAAAGTTCTGGTAACTGCCTCAGAAGTGACTTCTAAAGAAAGAATGGGACAACTTATGAAGAGTTTATGGAAATCAAAGCAAAGCACACGTCAGTGCATTCAGAAGGATTTAGATTTGAGACACTAGAGTCATGGCTGCTTTGACTCTTACCATAGCCCATTCTCTAGCCCTTATCCTCAAACGACTGTGGCTACGGTCCTCTGCATATAGAGCGCCCATCAGGGAACCAACTGAAGTTCCGCCAATTAGGTCTATGGGGATGCCAGCTTCGTAGAGTGCACGCATTATACCCACTTGAGAAGAGCCCCTGGTTAGAAGGGTGGGGAACAAACATGGAAAGAGAAAAATTTAACAAAGAAAAGACTGATATAGATAACCAGCATCATTAGGAGTTGATGTTGTCTAATGTCATCTTTAAAATTATGATGAGAAACATGACAAACATTACCTGGCCCCTCCTCCTCCCAGGACAAGAGCAATAACATTGCCTGTAAGAACACGAGCCAGGCGGGAAAAGTCAGAGTGGCGGTCTGCTGGTTTCTCAAACACACGCTGATATAGCTCCAACTGCAAAACAAAGCAAAGTACTGCTAAAACAAGATGATGAAACAAGTGGGATAAGAATGAATGTACAGATGTTGAAAGACAAGAAATAAGAAATTACTAAATGCCAAGCTGAGGGTGGATCTGAAGGGGGGGGGGGCATGTCTTCCATTCTCACCAGTTTGGGCTGGCTTCTTTTAGAGAAAACCCTTCGGGGACAGGCAAGGTGGAGGTGTCTGGAAATCCAGCTTCGCATGTTGAGCCAGTCCACGGTTCCTTTGGGTGCGGGACCATCTTCTCTGTGCAACAGCACAAGCTGCTTCTGGGCACGCACTGCACTTCCTTCCAACATACGTTCCAACTACAGAGAAGGCAGCAGAGATATTTTAGAAAATTTCATGATCTATAGGAGTTCAGCCCCTGGAAAGGAAAAAAAAAAAGGAAAGGAAGGGGAGGGGGGGGGGGTCCTGCA
>VURO01023379.1:3039-14173 GCA_015108175.1 Pelvicachromis taeniatus | reverse complement strand
TAACACATTTGATCTTTGAGCGCTCTTTTGAGTTTCCATGTCCTGCATTTCCTTGTAATTGAGTTTATCCTACATTACAACTCACAGACTTTAGTCTTCAATAAAACTGAAATGCAGAAAACACAATCTGTATGTTTACCTTAAGAAGGCTGATAATTATGCTATAGAAGAGAGAGAATATGAAGAGGAATATGAAGGAAGAAGTTGTGGACCACAGGCTGCTAAAATCCTCTTCAGCGATGACTTCCGAACTCAGATCACAAAAATTATCTATGAAGGTGAAGGTACAGAACATTTGGTTAGAGGAAATCTATGTGCATCTGTTTTCTTTTTGTTTTTTAGGGCAATATGATTTTCCTCTTTTTTATAGTGTTAATGGAACAGTTTGTGTTTATGTCTTTTTTTTTTTTTAGTGACATTTCAAGTTATCCATCTACACATATACCAAAGAGTCTCCATGCAACATTTATTTCAACTGACAGCTCACATATCAAGCAATTGGACACTGTGACTCAGACAGACTGAAAAACAACATGATGACAACAAAAAGCACAGATTTTGTCTCACAGTGACTGACATCATGAATGCACAGGTTTTCATATAGAAAACTCTTACAGACAAAGAATGACACAAGCACAAAATATCACATTTAAAGCTTAGTAGACAGTGTCACATTCACGGGAATTACCAATGGCGCCAGACACGGTTTTTGAACATATTCCAGATGCGCATTTTTCAGATTGGACATAGCAGGTGAACGCTTTGGTTGGATCGTCTCTGTACCAGTCTTCCTTACTGGTGGTGTAAAGACTCATACTTCGCCATTTTTTGTCATGTTTGCTCTCATGTGCAGGGAAATTGGTGCCTGTATCCTGTGTAATTTTATTTCCAGATCTTTCTTCCCATTCAATTTTATACCTCTCATTCACAGTACTGGTGACCAGACACACCATAGTGATTTCATCTTTCTGTGCTAAATTGTCAGTGTGCAACTCTGGGAGAATGTGGAGTGTCACCGTTGGCTCTGCCCCATCTGAAAAAGATATTCAATTAAACAGGGATATTAATATATAAGTTTAAAGAGAAGACATTGAGTTCTGACATTATGTATATATGTTCACAGACAGAAAGATATGCATGCTTGTATTTGTAACATACGGTTTCTCGGATATGGAGTTGTGGTATAGATATGTTCCACAGTAACGGGAGAAAGAGTTGATTTCTTCTCCTCTGAAATACAAAGATGTACACACATGTATGTGGATATGGAATTTGAGGCAAACAGTATGATACTGTGTTCATACTATAGCGATTTTTTTATATTAACAAGTTTATTATGGTCCTCAAGCAGTTACTTTTACTTATTTAAGTAAAAGTAACTGGGGACACTGTCTCCTGCAGTGTCCCCAGGAGACACTGCAGAAGAGGCACACTGGAGAAAAAGTTATCTCTGATGATGCTATGTCTTGAGAAAATGAAATTAAATGACTTAGCATAAGTCTTACTCATTCTTGAAATATCAGCCTGTGCATTTCCAGCAGCATGGTTCGCAACACATTGGAAAGTGTTTTGTGCCATCCAGTCCTCTCTCCTCACTTGGACTTGACTGACTCCAGTATAAACATCGCCTTTCTGTACTGCAGGGTACTGGATGAAGTTTTCCAAGTTCGTGCCTCCTTTGTTCCATGAGAAAGTCACCGCAGGAGGATTAAAGCCAGTGGCAAGGCAGCCAAGAGTGACCATTTCTCCGCTCTCAGAGCCACATGGTGCCAGAGGAAACACAGTGGGTCTAGTTGAAGAGGCTAAAAAAGAGGAGGGAACAGTAATTCAGGCACCAAAATAGAAATATAATAATAAAACACACATTTTCACTTAGAACTGATTAAAGAGAAAACACTTGAGCCACACTCCTCTTAAAATTCTTTTAAGAACACATTAAATTGTATTTCACTTCAGCATTGATGTTTGGGATGAAATGGTTTACTTACCTGATGTAACAGTGACTGTTGTCCCCTTTCCCCAATAGTCAAAAGCACCGTAGTACAGTACTGAATGTATTTAGTTCTTAGTATTAAAAAAAGCTAAACTACTAATGATACACAGAATATCTACTTCAACATTAATTAAGAAGAAGATTATAAAATCCTATCAAATCACCCAAAATACACTATCTGTTAAAACCAATTTTGACAATATCACATTTTTTATAACAAATCTATAAGAACACAATTCACTGAGAAAATGTGAAGTTAAACTATAACTTGTAATTAATGGAGGCATATCTTTACTGATGATGTTGTAGAGCCAATTTATAAGTCCAAAAGCTATTTGAGATACTTTTCTTACTTCTCACAAAACTTTTTTTAATCGTATTAATGAGTTTTATTCATCAAAATTGGTCTAAAATTCTTGGTTTTGTTTGACAAATTCTATAACGACTACAAAAAATGACTGATATAATTACTTAATTTACCAAATTTCTCATTATAGTTGTAAACAAACGAAAATGAATACATCGTATTGTAATGGAGGATTAAGAATTTCTCCCTTTAGAAAGAAATATAACAATTCATACCTGAAGTGACGGTGACTGTCGTGCCTTTTCCCCAGTAGTCAAAAGCGTAGTCACAGTCTAACAACTTATTGTCAACTGCATACAAAAACCTTACGCACCAACTTATAACAATCTACAATCTGCTATATTCTCCTTATAGTTCATATAAAGAGATTCAAAAGACTGAACAAAACCTGATTTTCACCACCAACATCTAAACCAAGTCTGTAAAGTATAAGACATTTACCCCTCAGTAATCTAAGAATGAAGGTTTTCTCACAACCACAATATTTCTTTAAAAAAAAATCAAAGTTTAAATGAAAATCTTAAAATTAAAGTGAAAGAATTGGATCACCTTACCTGATGTGACTGTAACCATTGTACCTTTCCCCCAGTAGTCAAAAGCCCAGTTATCACAGTTAACGGAGTCTTTTCACACCTCTCACAAAAACTAACTTCTTTAATATGGCATTACTTGGTGACATTGTTTAACTTTGGAAATAATTTGAATCACTCTAAACTAAATAACTGCTTATATAATAATTTTCCAGTGGAATTAAAGAGAAAGAAACATAAGGTTCTTTCTCTTTTGTGCCAATTCTTTGTCAGATTACATAAAATTAAGCATGAAAAGAAATGAGTTATTAAAACAGTTAAAATTAAATACCTGAACTGACAGTGACCATTGTGCCTTTTCCCCAGTAGTCAAAAGAATGGCCACAATTTAAAGAATTAATTACCACTCAATACTAAAACCTGTTTGCACATTTCTACGTTTTACATGTTATTTTACGAAAACCAAATAATCTGGATTATTCTCATTTTTTTCTTCAGATTCTGAATTCTTCAACATAATACCTAAGTTTTAACCATCAAAGATTAAACTGAGGGTACACATTATAGACTTGTAATAAATTAATATGAAAAACAACATTCCTTTGAAAACAACACAGTCTTTGAATTTAAATCTGAAGATTAAGAGAAAGAAATGAATCATTTTACCTGATGTAACCGTAACCATTGTGCCTTTCCCCCAGTAGTCAAAAGCATTGTCACAGTGTAACATTTCAACATATCCGACATACAAAAACAACCACCTCCAAGTTCTAAATATGCCAAATTAAACAGTGAAAGTTTGACATTTTTAGTATTAAAATGAAGTCAGAAAGCTCTTCTTACCTGTTGTGACAGTGACCATTGTGCCTTTTCCCCAGTAGTCAAAAGCACCGTCACAGTGTAAGACATTAACACACTGAACATACAAAAACAAGTACCTTGAAGACTCTCGTGGTCCCACTGATGTCCAAGAAAAACCCAAATAAAAAAACAAAAAATGCCTCTAAAAGAAAAACATATATAATATGAAGACAAAACACTTTTTTTTTACCTGTTGTGACAGTGACTGTGGTTCCTTTTCCCCAGTAATCAAAAGCAGCGTTCACAGTGTAATATCTCAACATATCCAACATACAAAAACACATCTCTTTATAACCTTAAATACAGCGATTTAAAAAGTGTTACCACATTTTTCATAGAAAACAAATACATATATTTTTTTACCTGCTGTGACAGTGACTGTGGTTCCCTTTCCCCAGTAGTCAAAGTAGTCGTCACAGTGATAGATTTCAATTGCACTTTAGTGCAAAAATATTTTGCCCGCTGCTTGTGTCATTTAATAGATTACACTAAACTGAGAAACTATTACCTATCATATACACAGGTATGCTACTAGATAAGATTAAATGCAAATTATAACCAAGATTTTATTTAATACTCTAAATAATCAGTTAAATATAAGATTTTCCTAACTCAAAATACACGACATTATCACTTACCAGAAGTTACTGTGACTTGTGTTCCTTTCCCCCAGTAGTCAAAGTAGCCATAGCTGTCACAGTGATCTGTCACAGTCTGTTTACAATACAAATACTTATTTAATCTAAACCAAAAGAATCAGGTTTCACAGACAAAACAATTCCCAGTGCACTCTTTATTAGCAGTTTCCACTGAGACATCCATTTCCTGTGGTCTGAGTTATATAAAATTAGGTATCCTGCCAACAGTTTGTAAACACTTCCTCTTTATCAGACCCTTTGGCAGCTCCTGCATTTACAGCAACCAGATGATAAAGTCAGTAGGAGTTAATGTTACTGACAGATTATTGCCCTAAAGGTCTTGTATATATGTTAATACTGAACAGTCAGTGGTTGTTTTAAACATTCTCCCCTGTGGTAGTAACAAAATATGAATACAAGAATTTAGTTTTTAATTCAATTTTTTTAGTTACTGTTTCATAACAGAATGGTAAATACGTTTCTCTGATGGTGTCATCAAAATAAAGAACTATGTGTCCTGAAGAAAGGCAAGTGGAGATGATGACCAGATTATAGAACTCCATTAACTACCTGCTTAATTTTTTTACCATGCATCATGAATTTCCATTTACAGTCATAATGAGAGCGGCTAGCAAGTGCTCCAGCAATGCTGAGTGGAGTTACCTGTCACACATAACCAGCTGCTAGTATCTCTGTCAGTTGTATTTGTCTGAGTTTTTCCCTCAAGTTATTAAACAAATGTGTTGCTTTCACCCTTAGGTTAAAATGATACTAGTCTTATCAATATAATATGGGACAGCCCCAGTACTCGTGTGTCTTTGTAATCTTAGTTCAGAGTCATAACACATAAGCAGGGACACCAAATAAAATTAATAATAGACTAAGACAACATTTATTAAAAATGTTCAAACATAAGCCTTTTAGTTGTAGTTATTGTAATATTTGATTATCTAATTCACATCTTTTCAGGGCTCTTTGGGGGAAAACAGTTTGCAAACTGTGTACTGGAACATTTGTCATACAGATGTTGGGGTTTTGTTTCCTATCCTCTTCTGAAACGATGACTTCAAAAATACTGTACTGTGCATAATCTGTAAGTCCTGATCTAATCAGGGGTTCTCAAAGTCATGTAGTGTGTAATTCACAGACAGTGCCTATACATCAAAAACTGTAACAGAATGAAAACATTTCTCATTTAATGAGTAACAGTCTGAGATGTCTGAAGAAAAATACAGTTCAACAATATATCTAATTTTTCCAAATTTATGAAGCCTCTTGTCTTTCACATTATAATCAGTTTACAATTCACAATGTGAATAACACTTAAATGTAAAGAGTTAAGTGTGACGTCCGCGTATAAATCTGCCTCACAGCTGGCTCTCATTGAGAATGAGGTATGCTTGTATAAATAATTTGTGCCTGTTGATTTGAGCATACAGTCTGTTATGCTTTGGCAAACTGCATAGAGAAGGTTTTCATGAAACTTTACTGTATCTAACCTGATCATGTTGAGTTCATCAACTCCTTTTGGACCCACAGTGCAGGAAAAGGTAAGGAAATACAACTTGAGCTTGAAGACTAAGTGACACATGTGGTTTATGAACCTTCTTTTCCCTTAAAAAAGACTGGAAAAGATTTGGAGTAGATGCTTAAAGATTAAGCCAATAATTACAAAATCAACATTTTTGTTTTGTTTTTGTTATTTTTTTTGCTTCCCTTTGCAATTCTACAATCCAGTTCTGCATTTTTTGTGTCTTGCTTTTTTTCTTTTAATGGAATTTAAACTAATGAAGTACCTTATTGCATGAATCCCTTTGAAACACCTCCCCCAGGGCATGATAAACAGAGTCACCTGCCCACACCCTACACTGCAGCCTCTCCATCACAACTGACCAGGTGCGGAGTCAGCTGATGAAGATGAAAACCGGGAAGGCCACTGGTCGGGATGGAATCAACACCAGAATTTAGAGGAACTGTGCAGATCAACTCTGTGAGGTTATCACATACATCCTCAACCTCAGTCTCAGTCTGGAGAGGGTCCCCATTCTGTGGAAGACCTCCTGCGTGGTGCCGGTCCCAAAGACAACGCACCCCAAGGAGCCGATCCACTTCAGACCTGTTGCACTGACTTCACACCTGATGAAGACCATGGAGAGGATCATACTTCACCACCTTCGTCCACTAGTTGGGAGAGACCTAGACCCGCTGCAGTTAGCTTACCAGTCGAACATCGGGGCAAATGACGCTGTCATCTACCTGTTGCATTGGCCCTTCTCTCATCTGGAGAGCGCCAGGTGCACTGTGAGAGTCATGTTCTTTGATTTTTCCAGTGCCGTCAACACAATCCAACCCCCAGAGCTAAGGGGGAAGCTGCAGGGAGCGAGAGTGGACTATCAGTTGTCCTTGTGTATTGTTGACTACCTCACCAGTAGACCCCAGTACTGCGTGTCTGAGGTGGTAGTCTGTAGCACGGGGGCCCCACAAGGAACAGTACTCGGCCCTTTCCTCTTCACCCTGTGCACTGCGGACTTCAGCTATAACACGGACACTTGCCATCTCCAGAGGTTCTCAGATGACACCGCCATTGTGGGTCGGGTGTCAGAGGGAAACGAAATGGAATACAGGGGGGTCATCATTGACTTCGTCAGCTGGTGTGAACAGAACCATCTTTGCATCAATGCCAGCAAGGCGAAGGAGCTGGTGATCGACTTCGAGACTGTACAAGCACTGAGCAGCTCATTCAGCAGTAGACTTTTACACCCAAAGTGTAGGAAGTAGCGCTACCAAAGGTCATTCTTACCAGCATCTGTCAGACTCTATAACACAGTTTAACATGGTTATCCCACTCATCACCTGTTTAATTGACAAATCATATGTTTTTTAAATATACATGACATATTTCATAAGGATCATTCAGACACACCCCTCATTGTGTACATACTGTATCTGTGTACATTTTTTTTTATCTGTTCAAAGTTGCTCATGTATATCGGACTACTTTTTGTCTTCTTCTTTCTTTTTTTTTTTCTATTTTCCTCTTGCAATAAGAGCTGTCTAACACCCAAATTTCTCATTCGTGGGATAATAAAAGTTGATTTTATTCTATTTTAAAGCATCTAATATGCTTTGTCTTTTGATATATATGCATATGTATTCATTGAACAAAAATATTCTGAGTAGTCATGAATTATTGATGAATGAGTGACTGGTTAATAAGTAAGTATATTTATATAACAGCTTTGAAGATAAAATCACATGATGCTTCAAACTGAAGAACAACAACAGATAAGAAAGAAACAATAAGACAAAAACAAAAAGCTTAAAAACATTAGTTTTAAGCTAAGACCCAAATAGATGAGGGCACAACGCCAAAAAGCACTTTTTTCTATGAAGTAGTGCTTTCAATCCACCATTCACACACATTCAATAGAGCAACCAGGGATCCAACCACGACCTTCAGTTCAGTAGATGCCCTGCTCTACCTCCTGAGCTACAGTCACCCCATGCTTTGCAAAAGTTTGGAGGATCTAGTAGGAAGCCACGCAGCATTGTGTATTAGTGACTAGCTAGCTCTCAATTGGCCAAACACAAAACTAAACTGCACCAGCAAATTAAACTGGTGCTTCTAATATTTTAGTTAGTACATTTTAGTTTAAGTGAAAACAAATCTGCAATGATTTTGTTTTCTTTGCTAAATAAAATGCCTGAGACGTAGTACCCGGTTACATGACTAATAGTCAGCATACTCTTAGTGGTACTCGTACTCATTTTGAATTGGTATTAATGGTATTAATTGAATTAATTTGCTTTACTCAGGAATTATTTATTTCATATGTGCTATTCTATAAGGAAATGCCATTGTTGAAATATTTATTTTTAGGGTGAAAACATACAAACACGGTCTCTCTCCTGCTTTGTGCAATATATTACCAAGAACTATCAGTGCTGAGCTTGTTGCTGTCAGTCCAAAGTTTCAGTTTGTTAACTGCATACGGAAACACCTGTTGTGGTGAAGATTGCTTCCTCTGTGTTATAATAATATTAACCCGAAACGATGTCCTTTGAAAGTTTGAAAATACCCCTGACTGTATATGGGTTTAATACTTTAACTTTTGGAAAGAAATACATTTGAAGTGAAAATTAACTATAAACATTTAAAATACTTTTGGTGCATTTTAATTTGTAAAGATCTACATATTAATCTTATTATTATGAACATAAGGGCTCAAAACTATCACTTTTTAGCTGGTGTTGTTCTAACATAAGTTCTTGGTGTAAGAAAACACCACTACCAACATATAAACATCTTTGCTTTCCCCAAGAACAGTTTTGTTAGAAACATACCAGTCTTACACTTTCCACATACAGGATTATATGAGAACGTGCTTGTGTTAGAATGATATAAACTGGGCCTCCCGGTCAACTCCAAGTGGATTAGAAAGTTGTATAATAAGAAACAGCTACCACTGGTACTACTACACGTGTCCTCAGCTGAGCATGTGCAGGATGGGAAAGGGCCATGATATTGGCTTTTGTTTTTGCCATAGAATGTACCACTGTGGTTGTTATAGTGCACTGTTGTTGAACCCTGTACAAAAACTTCACCATGTACATTGGCTATCGTGCCACTTCACACTGGTCCTAACTTTAATGCTTCTATAAGTTAACTATGGTGAATTAAAGCAAATAAGGAAAACATGTTAAATTGCCATATTTTTTTTTTCTTTCTTTCTTTCTTTCTTTCTTTCTTTCTTTCTTTCTTTCTTTCTTTCTTTCTTTCTTTCTTTCTTTCTTTTGGGTGCTTTGAAGATATAGTAACCTTGGTATTTACTAGAGAGGTTTTTGTATTGCCTTCTAACACTGTGAGCCCCAGCCACTATTATACACAGTGAGGCATACCTATACAAAAACCTTTGTCTGATAGGGTACACAAGTCAGTGTTTTTCACTTTTTTTCACAGTGTATTTCAATCTTGCTGCAATTCATTATGTTAATCTTGGAACTTTAAGTTTTGACTTTTTATTACAAACATCTCAAATAATATTTACTTTAATATTAACAATTATGGACAAATAACTATTTAAAAACATGCTAAAGAAGTTGTATTAGTTTAAAGCTCATGGTGTTCTGAAAAGGTTCTTATTGTAAATGTAACTTATCAGCAACTTTTAAATATTCTTGCTTTTTCTATAGTTTTGTGCGGCACACACAGGCAAGAAAAAACATCTCTTTATACCCACAGTTGTTTGTTTATTTGTTTATCATTTTGTTTCAAGTGGAATCAGGTTTTTGTCATATTATGTATTACAGTGGTAGCCATCATACACTGTGGCACAAGCCCATACAAAAATGTTACCGTGCACACTGGCTGCCATGCACTCCTTTAAGACTTTTGTATTACTTTAACAAATAATTTTCCTTTTATTTCAATTTATCATTTGTTTCACTACATTTACGTTTGTTTGTGACTATGCATAATATATGGACTGATATTAATCAAAAAAGTTTCAAAGTACAAATATTCACAGTAAAAAATCCTATTCCTTACAACATTTTTCTGAATATTACTTTTCATGAAAATTCCAAGAATCGACCCTCAAGGCATGTGTTGCATTTGCGTTTAAATTTTGTTAAAGTAACAGGTTACCTAAAGGATTTCATGCTCCCATAATATGCTCTTGATGACAAAAGTGATGTCATATTTGCTTGTGTCTGCTGGACTGTGATGTCATGCTGTCATTTTATCTGGATTAAAGCCAAAAGATTTGTCAGTTTAATGATATATCAGTACAGCTCAAAGCGCAAAGATTCACAGCTTATAATGGGGGTATATATACGCAGATGATGATGATCTTTGTTGCTCTGCTGAGGCAGCGGAAGGAATAAATGTCCATCAGGGATATGTGTGTTAGTCTAGTTTTTGTCAAATGTTAGAATACTAATGCCAGCATTTGAGCTAGTATTAAATATTCCCGGTAGTGTAAATAGAAATGGATCATTTCCATGCTACATGTAAGAAAGGATAAGTTAAGTAATAAATGATCTTAACCTGATTCTTTCAGAATTATCTAAAGTTTGTGTATAAAAACTGTTAAAGGTCAGTTACCTCGAGTACTTGTTTTATGTATCAGCATCACATCTTTCTCAGTGGAAGGTTTTTGTCATAGTGTGTATCACTGTGGTCGTAATACTGCACAGTAATACAACCCTATACAAAAATGGTCAAGGTAAATTACTTTAGCTTAAACCTACTGCCTAGTTCACACAAGCCCTTTTTTGGTAATTAAAAAGCCATTCCAATATTCAGTCAGTGACAGCTCAACATCTGATTTAATGGAATTGGGGCATTTGTGAGAATTTTGAGCAACTTTTCTTGTTGTTGTGATCTCTGAGAGACTTCAGTATTTGTGTGCGTAATATGCAAACATATCGTGTTTGATGGGTATATATATGTATTATGGATTTTGCTCGTTGAAACATCAACGAAACTGCTTTTTACTCTTGTTTAAATCTGTCTGTGAATTTTCTCTTGTCATAACGAAATGTGCCATAGTTCAGTTTAGGACATGTTTTTGTATTATCATTTAACAGTGTGGGTTCCACCACACAGTGACACATACTCATACAAAAACATTTCCTGAAATGTTCAGTATTTTACAATACAATACTTTTTAAATTAAAAAAAAAAAAAAAAAAAAAAAAAAAAAATATATTTTTTTTTTTTTTTTTTTTATTTTTTTTTTAT
>VURO01023378.1:0-19129 GCA_015108175.1 Pelvicachromis taeniatus | reverse complement strand
CTGTCAGTACACACACACACACACACACACACACACACACACACACACACACACACACACACACACACACACACACACACACAGTTATTTTTTGCACAATGCTCAGTCTTTTGCACAATCCACTGTCATTGTTGCATTTTTCTATTGCACTGTTTTAGGTTTTTTTTGCAATTTTTGCACATTGCACTTTATATAATCCTGTGTTTGTCTGTTATGTGTCACATGTAGCAGCGTGGTGTTGGAGGTCTCGTGTGTACTGTACCACTGCACATGGTTGGAATGACAATAAAGCCACTTGACTTGAGCTGTAAACAGAACCACACGTTCCTGTGAGAACGAAACAAACTGCCCACATCAAGGTGTGCAAAGCATGTAGAGACTTGGCCAAAACTTGAAGCTTCTACAAAGAATGACATTTTGAACCTAACATATTTGGAAATGAGATTAAAACATATTTTTAAAAAAAAATATGTTTTCACTTTGAATTGTGTGTGAAAGCAGGTAAAATTACAGCTTATCTCAGAGCACCACTGAGGTTTGGGATCTTTTCATCTCTGTATCAGATTCTCCTTCAAAGCCCTGCGAGCCCGGGTATCAGACGCAGCAGTTTAAAAACCAAATGCAAAAACTCTTTAATTATCAGGTACAAGAGAGGGAAAAATCAATATCGCTGCTGGTTCTTACACAGCGAGTGTCATATCACCTGCACCAATTAGTCATATCTGCTCTATTCCTTCATTGCATTTTAATCACCCGATTTCAAAATAAGTCGAACGAGCTCAAAGTGCACGCAGCTTCAAACCGAGTCGTCATTTACATCCTACAGTCAGGCGCTCTGGGAAGGAGACCCGTCTGATTCTGCGCATTCATATTTTAGCCATGTTTCCAATCAGTGCAGTAAAGTGAGCCTGCTGTTGAGCGACATCTGACAAGACTTTCGATTGAGCCGCATCGCAGTTGGGACTGTGAGTGACTGTCGCCGTCTTCTCCAGGTCTATTTTGAGACGCTACACGTAGGATTTACTTGATACTACACCACTGTGAGATGACGCACTCTGATGCCATGCAGAAGAGGGAAGGTCTGACTACTTATCCCACAAACAATAAACCTAATGATCGACATGGTGCAAAACGTGCTATTTTTATTCATTTCGTTTTGCTGATGCAATTCTGTCTACTTAAAACTTTTCTTATGAATAATATTCATAAAAATGTCCATTTAGGGATTCAATCTGGGCCAACGCTGATGCTCATAATAAGAGTTTGGCCAGCAGTTGATGCCTACACTAAAGTTTTTTGTTTCTCTGTGTGGATATTACGCTTTTGTTGACATTTATTCTCCATTTTTTGTCTTTAATCTTCAATTGAAAAATATCTGTTTTAACACCTTTCATCGTTTTAATCAAACCATTTAGTCAGCGCAAAATATGATACGGCAGATAAATACTGACCACCGTATCTGTCAGTCAGTGAGGCGGAGCGCACGCAGAGAATACGCTGACGTTCGTTAACTTGTTAGGCGGAAACAGACTTTGGAAGTAAAAGCTGCGCCTTTTGAAACGGGTTGGTTTGAGCAGTAAGGCGCAACTTTTAATTTGAAGGCTACCACTCTCTTTTTCCAGTTTCAGTTTTACTATCACTTGGTGTTTAGTTAATGCGTGTTTGCAGAAAAGTCAGCACCTTCCACACAAACCATGGCAACCTGCTGGTGGCCACCCTGTCATCAACCAGCAAAGCTAGCAACCTCCAGCTGCTGAGGGCATGCACAGTTTTCCATAGCGACCAGAATTTGCCAGGGAGGCCGTCCACTGGTCTCTATGCCAATGTGTAAGAGGCCTCAAAAGTAATGGGATTACTGTAAGGTAAAAGCACTGAAATCACTGGACAGTGCTAGTGCATAAGGAGTACTCTCTTCTGTCTGTTATGTACAACATTTCCTATATATGCTGAAGCAAATCTACTGAGCAGAATACAGTGATTCACAACAAAACATTACCATCATCCCCCCCCCCCCCCTTCTTTTTTTAATGTCCAAAATCAAGTCAGCAAATTTGGAAGCGGTTCCCTATTATTAACAAAGTAACACCAGATGCGGCTAACCTACCAAACCTCACTCCTCATATTTGTTCTCACCTTCAGTTCAAATTTAACGGTAAAACTGTGCTAAAGAAAAAAGCAAAGATAACACGCTTACAATGAACTGCTCCACATCCCTCTCCATGCCCACGTTCGGCAGGTCTGGCATCATGTGGGCGACCACTTTGAAGCCCGCATCCTTTGCCAGGTGGAAAGACTCGCACACAGCTCGCACTGTGTGGCCTCTGCACAAAACGCAAGCAGAGAACAGCTGTTAAAGCCTGCAGGCTACAAACCGCATCAAACCTGCTGCTGTCACCTTACTTATACTGGATCTACATTGAGCCTCCCGTACTGGACCCACTGACCTGTTGGTGTCGCGGGCCACATCTTCATAAACGCTCTGGACTCCTATCTCCAGCCGGGTGCATCCGTAGCCCAGCATGTCGCTGAGGTGCCGCTTCAGGCAGTAGTCGGGCCGCGTCTCTATAGTGATCCCCACGCACTTGGTATTACTGCGCTCCGAGTACCTGCAGGAGAAAAAACGCTCCCAGTTACTTCTGCTGATGTCGTTTCTGCTCATTAGGTGTTTTTAAAATATCGCTTTCATGTCTATATGATAATGTCTTTTTAATTTCACTATTTAGTCTCACAGGGTCTAAATGTTTGAGTTGTTCCATATGAAGGAAACATATTACTGGGACCATTTAGCAACATCAATTTACATGCTGCGAGTTTGCTCGGCTCATTATCCAGACAGTTAACACTAACCTCACATTAAAGACACACTGATTAATCCAATAAAGAAAATGCATGACAGGGTGAAAAAAATGCTAAATGAGACATTAACAAGTGTTTTGTTTGCAAGTTACTAAGACTTTGTTCTTTGTTTACTGGGTATTATCAGGATCTCCCCCACACAATACTTATTAAGATATTTATCTTGTCCTACTGTATTTAAGCTTTTGTTGTTTGAAGTTGTGTTTAACCCCATTTAAAATGGATTTAACAAATATATTTGCCAACTTTTGTTGTAATTACAATATATTTTTAAGGCCAGGAAAGGGCAGGAGACGCCGGAGGATTGGATGAGTCAGACCAGCCATTCGCTGGATGAATCCTGACATCTCAAATGAAGCTCATGGTTCATCCAGACGAAGTTCTGCTTTGTTACAAACAATTCCAGTTTATAACCTCGGACTCAGAGCTCTCACATCCGAGTGAACCTGATAGCTTTATATTGATGGTAAAAAGGTTTCAGTAACAATTTTCATGCTCATCAACAGTCTTGGCATTAAATAAAAACAAATTTGATGAAGAAAAGCACAAACTTTAGTAAGTCCCAATTGGATCATCGATTTAAACGGCCTTCTCCATAAAGTTTGTCTCTGAATAAAATATTCAATCAGACCCAAAGGAAACACTGCTGCCTTAGCCTTTGTTTGAATGGTTTGAATGCTTTATAATTATCCAGATATCTCTACTTTGTTATGATTTTCAGTGCTGTGTGAAACGTCTCGAGTCACCCTTCATTTCTTCCCATTTTGCCAGGAAAAAGGTGAAGTGATTTATCGAAATACCCCAAAATACAGTAAATAAGGCAAAAACAGAGTTTGTACAATTGTAATGATCTTGAAAGTGAATATTTGGTATGACCACCTTTATTCTTCAACAGGAAGAAAGGCTTTTAAATAAGCCGCCCCTGTTTCCTGGAATAATCTGCAGTAATGTTTACCTTGGAGGACGAAACAATAATTCTTCTTTTACTCCCATAGACAAGCTTGCTCCTCATTTCTTTAAGTATCTTCAGGAATAGTTCTCCAGGCTTCTTGAAGGACATTCAAAGCGCGTCTTCAGATGTTTCTGCCTTCACTCCATATTTCCCCCCCTGGTCTTTGACACCCTGTAATCCACGAGTGGGTCCTACCCCAAAGTGGTCCATACTTCCTACTCTACCGCTACACGGTCTATATCGTTTCCATTTCAGTGATATTTGGAACAACGTGCAGTATGATCATCAAATCTAACCCATTAATTATTAACAGTAGGCCACGCTGCTCACTAAATTACGTCTCCCTGCATGCCAAGTGACTCAGGCTGATTAATAAAGCAATAAACAACTACAAGGATGCCTCAGACGGAGAATGTGAGTAATATGTGATGCACCACGTTCACTCGTCTTCTACAAATGTAATCTGGAGACAGAAACACTATGAGCTCCATCTAGTTTCAGTCTGGCTCCAGTGCTACTTTCAAACATATTTGAGTGACTGATCGAAAATCACACACACACACTCACACGCACACACACATAAATGAAAACAACACAAGTGGCCAAACAACCACATCTCTTTTCATGACACTGGCCAGGTGTCATTTTCTCCACTCCAGCTGCTCCAATGACTATTAGCTGCCCTCACGCCAGCTCAAATTCCTTCAAATTCTGTATCTGCGGCCAATAAATGTCCATCTTTTACAGTCTGCTGGCTGATTTACACCAATTACAAGAGTTTATGCTCCAGAGAGAATGATCAGATTGTGTGAGATGAATCAATAAAAAGTCTATTATCTCGGGCGATTATCTCAAGGTATCTCACTGCTGCGATCAGATCAGGAGCAGGGTATGCATGGTGAGAAGCAGAAACGTGAACATCAAATGCACACGACTTTTCTTAAACACAAACACACACACACACACACACACACACTGAGGCACAGAGATAAGGGCAGCAAAACCAAGTGTTTCCTGCTTCCTGAGCAGCAGACGCAGCCACCGCAATTACCCTAATCCTAGCATCTTAACAAAGCATGCTGATAGAAGTGCAGGGAAGATTCAGGCACGCTTTCACACACTTCCCGCAAACACACTCGTGTACACACACAGGGGACATATATCAGAAGAGACACACAATTGCACAAACTAGCCTCTCGGGCCTAATCGGACTTTAGGAAAGTAAATAGCTCCTGCAGACAAACAAGTTAGTGGGGGACCGGAGACAAAGCCCATTATTTGGTCCAATCATCTCTATAAACGCCTCTGGAAAGAAAAAAAAAAAATTACCCTATTTCTACGTTGACTTTGAGTCTTCTCCAACTCATCTTGGCGTTGCTACTCATCCATACTGAGCAGTTGCGTGCCCAATTTCATTCAAAGCTTCAAGTCGGTAAGTGAGGAATCGATGGGAGTAAAATCAGAGCACTCGGTGAGAGTGGCCTCACTTATCTTTTTCACCCGAGTCCTGAATGAACTCATTCAACAGTTTAATCCGCGGAGTTCCTCATCAAAGTCTTATAACTTCTTTCAGGAAGTCTGGCGGTGAATTTAACTAAAAGCAGAGTGGAGTTTAAACTAAATGGAACCGTGCTGGAACGACACGCTACTTTATTACTGCATGACACAAAGTGCCAGTACCATGTTATATAAACATGTAATCAAGGTTAACACGTCTTTGACAATCATAAAATTATATTTTTGCACTCACAAGGTGATTCCAAAAGATTTATCAGCCAAAAACTTGGCAAACCTAAAAAATCTGAGGAAACCAGACAAGAGGAGAACGGAGCAGTCCTAAGAAACCTTCTGGAAGAGACAAAGAGTATCTCAAAGCTGTTTCCTTAAGAAATAGGAAAAATGGGAGGTTTTTTGTTTGTTTGTTTAATGGGCTAATTATGTACACTACCAGTCAAAGGTTTGGACACGCCTTCTTTGTCGTCACCTGAAGTGGTTTGAAATATGTGAAGCCTGATATATGGAATTATGTAGCAAAGACAAAATTGATAATTAACTGTCCATCCATCCATTTAAGCCGCTTCTCCTTTTCAGGGTCGCGGGGGGCGCTGGAGCCTATCCCAGCGGTCTTTGGGCGAGAGGCGGGGTACACCCTGGACAGGTCGCCAGTCTGTCGCAGGGCTAACACACATAGACAGACAACCAGTCACACTCACAGTCACACCTATGGGCAGTTTAGATTTTCCAATTAACCTATCCCCACAAACTGCATGTTTTTGGACAGTGGGAGGAAGCCGGAGTCCCCAGAGAGAACCCACGCAAACACGGGGAGAACATGCAAACTCCACACAGAAAGACCCGGCCTGATGGTGGAATTGAACTCAGGACCTTCTTGCTGTGAGGCAACAGTGCTAACCACCGGGCTGCCCTAATTTTAGATTCCTCAAAGTAGCCACCCTTTGCTTTGTTGACAGCGCTGCAAACCTTCTCTCAATGAACTTCATGATGTCGTCACCTGAAGTGGTTTTCACTTCACAGGTGTGCCTGTCAGGGCTCATTTGTGGAATTTCTTCTTAATGGGTTTGGGACCATCAGTTGTGTCGTGCAGAAGTCACAGCTGACAGGGATATTTGACACCTGTTAGAATTAATATTATGGCAAGAACCAATCAGCTAAGTAAAGACAAACGACAATCCATCATTACTTTAAGAACGTATGGTCAGTCAGTCTGGGAAATTACTATATCTTTGAATGTGCCCCCAAGTACAGTCACAAAAACCATCAAGCGCTATGACTAAACTGTCTCACATGAGGACCGCCGCATGAAAGGAAGACCAATCACCAGAGCCCAGATAAAAGCCACACAGAGCTCCAGTAGCAGACCCATCTCTACATCAACTGTTCAGAAGAGACTGAGCAGATCAGGCCTTTATGGTCAAACAGCTGCTAAGAAACCACGACTAATGAAACAAGCAGAAGAGATTTTTTTGTGCCAAGAAACACAAATAAATGTGGAAATCTGTGCTTTGGTCTGATGAGTCCAAATTTGAGATCTTTGGTTTCACCTGCTGTGTCTTTGTGTGACGGAGGAAAGGTGAACGGATGGTGTCTACATGCATGGTTCCCACCGTGAAGCATGGACAACGAGGTGTGATGGTGTGGGAGGGGGGCTTTACTGGTGACACTGTTGGGGATTTATTCAAAATTGCAGGCACACTGAACCAGCATGGTTACCACAGCATCCTGCAGCCACATACTATCCCATCCGGGTGGTGTTTAGTTGGACCATCATTTATTCTTCAAGTGGACAATGACCTCAAACACACCTCCGGGCTGTGTAAGGACTATGTGACCAAGAAGGAGAGTGATGAGTGCTGCGCCAGATGGCCTGGCCTCCACAGTCACCTGACCTAAACCCAATGGAGATGTTTTGGGATGAGATGGACCGCAGAGTGAAGGCAAAAGAACCGACAAGTGCTCAGATCTCTGCGAACTCTTTCAAGACTGTTGGAAAACCGTTTCAGGTGACGACCTCATAAAGCTCATCGAGAGAATGCCAAGAGTGTGCAAAGCAAGGGGTGGCTATTTTGAAGAGTCTAAAAATATAAAAAAATTTTGAGTTATTTCACACTTTTTTGTTCACTACATAATTCCACATGTATTATTTCATAGTTTTGATGCCTTCAGTGAGACTACACAATGTAAACAGCCATGAAAATAATGAAAAGGTGTGTCCAAACCTTTGACTGGTAGTGTATCAGAAGAGAGAGATACATCTGAGTAATCAGCTGATCCATGTACTGTTGCCTCAACATAAATGGTCTCAGCAGAAAGGACCTTCTTTTTCTTTCCTGCCGTCTCTCAGGGGTATAATACATAAGCCCTGAGAGACAGCAGGAAAGAGGAGAAGCCATTTTTAACGAAGGGAAACGGGGAGAAAAGGCTGAGGTATGCCACATTACTCAAAAAAACCCAAAACACTGTGGCAGCTCTTATGGAGTAATTAATCTAAATTTAAAAGTTGTGTTTCAAATCAGCACCAAAATGTACAGAGGAAGTCAATATTTAAACACAAACAATAGGCGATAGAAAATCTATTATAAGATCTCACACTTGACTCAGACAAATAGTTTGAATGATCTCAACATACATAATCAAAAGCATCTATTCATTGTAAAAATGGATATTAAAAATAAAATGAGCTTATCAGAAGGTGGAAAGAGCTCAGTGGTTTCAGTGAAGTGCTGAAAAATGGCACAGCAGCTCCCTCTTGTGGTTACAACCTTTACACATTTTCCTGCTCTGCATGTATATAAGAACTGAAAATCTGATGGTACAAACACTGCAGCTGTATTGTAGTAGTCATAGAGGCCAGAGGCTGCAGGGGACAGGTGTGAATGCTATTCAGGGAAACAGACAAGTGAATGTAAAAACAGGGCACCTACTGCCTACAGTAAAAACCACTTTTCAATAATCACCACAGGAAGTGGTGATTATTGAAATCACTTTATAATCTCTGCATCATTCGCTGGTGATCTTTTCAAAATGTTGTGTTGTGTCATCTTATTTTAAATGTTGTCACGTGCCTTTTCATGCTACAAAGCAGGCATTTGCTCTTCAACCACCAGCATGGAACTATTGTTGTCATTCTTAGTAGCATGTTATAGCATAAGTGACCGTTTTGAATGTCTTTCTTCTCATATCAAAAGAGATCCTACTATTAGACCACTGTGTTGTGCTCTTATTCTGAGACAAAGACACAGGCTAAACGCTGGAGTTTACTGAATACCTGACAGCCTCAGCCACGTTGTTAGAGGTGTGTCCTGACAGGGCGTCGTGAAGGTTTCTGATGAAGTAGTCTCTGTAGTCCTCGGGCAGAGCCATGAAGGTCCCGCCCATCACGATGAACTCCACTTTGTCGACGCTGTGGCCCAGCTGCTTCAGCTGCAAATCACACGCAACGATTTGGGTACCATTTAAAACTATGAGCCATCTCGCAGGACTTCTCTGAAACTTCAGCTAAGTGTAGCAACTCACCATTATTCAGCAGGACAATGATTCAGACTGATTTTGCTCCCTCAAAAAATACACTGGAATTAAACATTAAACAGCTAGCGCACACAAACCTGACCTCGCGCAGGCGAAACTCCACGAAAAAATCTCCACATAAACTGTTCCAATGAATGACTTTACTCTGCTGCATAACACTAACGAGCCCATAAATTTAAATAATGGCATAATTAGGGTCAGTGAAAGCCTCGACACTCATTACAGCACACTAAATATATTATCACAGGCTGATTTATGGAAATGGCTTTTTTAGTAGGAAGCTCATCTAGTGACCACATAAAGAGACACATTTCTGCTAAATGGAGGCGGTCAATCAAAGCACCTGATTAAGTTTCTTTTTCCTTATCTAATTCCAGGAAAAGCCAAAATAATACATACAACAAAAAGATGTCAATGCAAAGTATACCGTAGAAAATCACTGACCTGCTCCACTCGATGTCTGGTCTGAAGGTAGGGGTCATAACGAGCTCGGATGGCTCTCATGGAAGTGGGCTATCGGAAAGAAGGGGAGAACCGGGAAGGACGTTTAACGTATGTTTCCTTACATACAAAAGACAAACATGCTCTAAGAGCCACATGCTTTATTCACCTTACACGTCCTTTTTTGGGGTAAAATTAGAAAACATGGCTTAAATTCCCACTGCAGTGCACAAAATATAAAAACTATATTTATCTGGGCGGCATCACTTTGGCCTCCAGTAACACTGTGAGGAGCCTTGAAGTCATTTTTGAACAGAGCATGTCCTTTAACCTGAATGTTAAACAATTTTGGAGGAATGCTCTTGTCCTTCTGCACAATATCTCTAAAATTAGAAACATCCTGTTTCATGATGCTGAAGGACTCGTTCATGTAACTGTCTAGGCTGGATTACTGTAATTCCTTATAATAAAGGATTTATACTTCTGGGTTCTACACTGTAGGGAAGTCGTAAACAAAGACAATTCTGAAACACTACACCATAACTTGATGTGAACTTCCCTCAAAATGTAGCTACACATGTGCGTCAGTGCAGCCCACATGTGTATAAATTCTGGTGTAGTCTCTACGTAGACTTAAATGAATACAAATACAGCAAAAACACTGACACGGCCTAGAACGATTCTGTCCATAGCTTCTCTAAATTGGCTCCAGGATAAATCTAGAATTCATTTTAAAATCTTTGTCCACTTGCAATAACATATTATTCTAATCGAGCACGTTGCTCTCTGATTGGAGGCTTATTTGTGGATTTTAGAGTTTCTGAAAGTAGAATGGGAGGCAGAGGCCGCTGTGGAAACAGCTCCCAGTTTGGGTTAAGGAGACTACTTTATTTTTCTCTACTTTGAATATCAGGCTTCAAACTTTCCATCCAGGTATACACAGTAGATGAAATAAAGGTGCCTCACCTCATAGCCAGTGTAAGACTGTGTAGAGTACTCAAAGTCAGAATCCGGTCCACCGGGACAGTAGCTGACAGAGTAAAAGAAATTACATTATAACATGTAAATACACATCTAATTATCAATAAACTGCTGTCAGCACTTAAAGCTCAAACATATCAAAGGTTTTACATCTACCTCGCTTTAGGTTTTGTTCTATGTGCCACTGTATGGCCACCAAATATATTTACACAACACTGATACTGCTCATACCGAAAAATCACAAATATGAAATCTCTCCTCGCTGAGTTTCTATCATCACAAAGCAACACTTACACACAGATGTTGCCTGTAAAGCTGATGTGAGGACATCGATGTGGTTTACACATCACAGCTACGACTGCGATCTGCAGGAAAAACACAAGTGTTGAATATTAAAACTGCTTTTGGGGTTAGGTATTGTCAGAAATATCATTTTTATATAGTTTGATTGAGCGGTCATACACGTCCAAATGTAATCTTTCCCAAATTACTGTTGAAAGTCAGTCTAAAACTGAGCTAAAGGATTAAACACCATCAGTGTTGTATGGTGTGTTCAGACTATACCAGACTATAGCATGGGTTAAGGTTAACACACACACATCTGATAACATGCTACTCCAAACTATTACCCAAAATGTCACTTGAGTCACTGCATTTTAATTGTTTGATGGCCGCCTTACTGAACCTTAAAGTGAAATATCTGACTGCAGGACAGAGATATGGATGCCAGAATAAACACTACGTACCCCACTGGCTGTGCGGATAGGTTTGGCCTTTAGTTTGGGCACCAGAGCTCGACGGTATTGCGGTGGAACAGCCGCGATGATATCCACCAATCGGGGCTGGGCTTCAAGTCCATATTTAGCTGACGTCTGAGTCTTAACTCTGTTTGAAAGCACAAAATACAAATCACTTAAAACTCACCTGCACTTGAAAATACTGCAAAAAAACAAAACAAAACATATTTAAAATTTTCTTTGGATTTGATGCCATGAAAAGCTTTCAAAAAACATTGGAATAGGTGCACGTTTCCCACTAAGGAGATCAATGGCTCTAGTGTTGATAAGAAGAGGTTTCTCACTGTTCCTTGATGTGTTGTGTTGTATTTCAGCTGCTCCTTTGTCATATTTATCGCTCAATACTGTGCTAACGTCTTTTACTGCTCTAATATTTGCACAATGTGGTTTAGCGTTGTTGGCTCTTCATAGATGTACATGCCAAGTGCACTAATGCACCACACACTAGCACAGATGTTTGGTTGTGAGGTTTGCATGAATAACAATGACACTGGGTCCTCTCCTCATTGGCCCAGACTACTGGACGGTTTTCCACTTCACTGCAGCACTTAAATGACCACAGGCCCAGAGAAAGAACCATTTATTAAATGGTATGTAAGGGGGGAAAAGAATCTACCATCTACAGTAGATTCTTAATTATTGTAATATTTATCATACCTAATCTACACAGTAATCACATGACTGATTCCTGCAGCCGATACCAATCTTCAATCTTTTCTTACATGAATGGCTTACACCTGCATTTTTGCAATAGCCCAACATAGAAAATGATCGTTGTTCGCTGTTCCTAAATAAACTACAGTGCACATTTTTTATAATAAAGAGAGCTGTTCGGTGCAGCTCTGTTCCAAAGAGCATTAAAAGTTATCCAACTTTAAATACACAGACGGTTGACTGCTAGTGGGACCAGTTCACTGTCGTTTTGGTTACAGACTATTGTTGCACACGCTGTATATCTACTATATAGTGGGGATTACTTACTTGTTAAGATTGATGTCTTTTCCCTTCTCGTGGGCTTCAACCAGCTGCTTGATGACATCGGCAATGGTAATCATCATCAGCTCGGCTCGGCTGAGGTCACCTGAACAAGAGCAGCATAGTGAGATTACTGTCATTACAGTGAGAAGCTGTATTCACAGGCTCTACATAGAGCTGGATAATGGGCAGGAGTCCATACTAAAAAATCCAGCTTTACGGAGTGAATTACAGGTCAATATGCAGTGTAACAGCTCGCTTTTAAAACGACAAAAGTTGCTGAACTCTTCTCTACAGAGTTATGCAGCTTTTGTCATCATCTTATGATGCATTTAGCATTAGCTTTAAGCTACAATCACCCTCAACACTTTAGAAAGCTGTTACCGGTGTTTTAAACACTTTTCCACACACTCACTCTTTTTCTTTGGCTTCCCCATTTCTTCCGTTAGTCGCCTAGTCCAATTTTTACTTCTAAAAGTTCCTCATCTGTTTGTAAAGCCCAACAGCACTCTGGGGTAACAGTAAACAACTCCACGTTGCGGCCGAACACGGCACCAGTCGTACGGCAATAGCGGCTGTCGCAAAATGGCGTAAACACGCTTTCGCAACGTTTAACCCGTCATTTATTGACGTGTAAATGTGTTCATGAGTAAAACAACGCCAAGTTTGGGGCTGTTTCGCTAAAACATCCCAACATGTGCTGAATAAGAGCAGCTGGAAGGAGAGGCGCAGACTTTCTACGACAGGTGCGTCCACAGAGTGGCGCTCAATTCCGTCTCATAGCGACAGTCCGCGTGTGCGCGGAGCAGCTGACGGACTTGGAAGCTCTCTGACTTAAATCTCACAGCAAATCCCTTTAGCTGCGAGCTGTCATGGCTTGACTGATTCCTGCGGGAAGTTTTCAAGAAGTGCAACAGGTGGAGTAGCTGTGGGAGTGAACCCTGGACTATTGTAAGTGTTTCTTAGACTTTAAAGGGCCTTTCAACGGTGCTGTGTATTGGTGCCGGTTACTTTTATCGGCGGTAAATGTGAAAGTATTTAACCCTGTGTGCTGCTGCTATGCAGCCCTAGTTAGCGTGCCCGGCTAGCTGCTGTGTGTCACTACTTGAAGGCGCCTGAAAGGAGGGAGTCGGACGGGGAAACAACTGCGCACGTTCTGACACGGTTAGTTTACTACTCTGAACAGGAGGTTTTATTTCCTTTTTTTTAATTTTATACCTTGTTACGGTTTCACAGAAGAGTTCAAAAGTCATTGAACGGAGTTAAAGTGATTTAAAAAATGAACGCAGTTTAATTGCTGTGTTCAGGTGTCACTCGGATAAATAAGTGTGATATTAAGTACACACCAAGTCATTTCACGGGTGTTTTTTTTTTTCTTTTTTCTTTTCTTCTTCTCCATTCATGTGACGCAGGTCAGGTGCAACCATGGATGACAACATTCTCAGTGGCTCTAATGTAAAGGTGGCTGTTCGTGTGCGGCCAATGAACAGGAGAGGTGAGTATAATACAAACTGCTGCATTCCCAGCGTTCATGGCTAACTCGCTGGTTTCAATAAAGCCTTTTAAAGGCAACTGTCCACCTTCAAAGGGAAGTATCAGCCCTACACTTCACCCATATCTGAGTCCGTGTTTGCTCTCCTTCAACTTGTAACTTTTGGTAAACAGTAGGACTCAGTACAGGGTTAGGTTTTCTCCTTCGAGCTCGGAAATATACATGCACTTCTTATGTCTTGAAATTTAAGTTTTGAATTCAAATAGGTGCCCGTAGGCACTTTGAGATCGCAGAGACGTGTTTTATGCACTGTCACTGGCCTAAATACTTCTGACAGCAGCTGAGCTGGACTGGAGAGTCAGCTAACTGCAGCAACAACTTTGAACTTTTAAGTTTAGCTATCACCTTCTGATTAGGAGTCCTCAAATGAAAGCTGTTAATAATTCATTTAAAAAAAAATAAAAATAAAACATTGTGACTCATATGCCCTAACACCTACTCTGACAGGAAATTGCTGCTCTGTCTCCGCCTTAAAAACCTTCCAGTGTAGGTAGGAATGAGGAAGAGAAGGTGTGACCCTGGTTTTCCTTACTGTCTGCATAGGGAGTTGTAAACTGGTTGTAATGTTTGTGCAGGCCTGGATGAATCAGCCTCAATAAAATCTCTTTCCTGCCTCCCTTTGTTGGCTTGTTTGGAGCTTATGGACACACATACACACATGCATGCACACCACCTGTTCTTCTGCAGAGTGACTCAGTAACTTCTAGGGAAAGTTATGACACCCAGTATATGCATTGCTGCTTTTAAAACTGTTTAAACAGTGCAGTATGAAGACTGTTCAGCTTGTTTTTGGACATTTCACATTGTTTTTGTCCAAAGATCACATGCTCTCTTTCTCCACTATCCAGAAAAAGACCTGAAAACCAAATCTGTGGTGGAGATGGATGGGAACCAGACAGTTCTGCATCCAGCCATCACTAGTTTGAACACAGCAGACCCCCGGTAAGCGATTACATGCAAGAAAGTTGTCATGAGTTTGAAGCCAACCTGTTTAACTGTTTAAATTTCAGATGCTTTGTGGTTTACTTTTTTCTTTTTTTTTCCCTCTCTCGCTCTCTCTCTTTGTTCCACTTTCACCACAACAACATCTAATCCTGCTTTGATCCTGTCCACAGTGGCGCCTCCCTGGTTAGCCACACAATTTGTTTAGCTTCATCTCTTTATTGTGAAACATTGTTTAGCAGAGGTGTAATCATGAGTCGCACTGTTGGGGATCATCAATCTGATGACATCACTCTTGGCAAAATAAACTTTAGTTAAGCAGCGCACGTTAACTTGTTTAAGTTGTGTTTAAGACTTGGACCTGGAGCTTGACTATAGGCATGCTTTGGAACTTCTTAACCTGACATTTGCAGCATGGATCTAATAAATCCGGATGTAACATCAACTTTTTCTGTAGACTGATGATAACTACTGAATCTTGATTCAGAGCTGCAATTCCTTTGCTCTTTTCTACAATGCTATGCCTTTGTGGCTAGCTGTCATGATAACCACTGAAGGACACACCATATGAACAAAGCTTCTGCTGTCATAGCTCCACTCAGTTTTCTTCTCTCTTGGAATGCCAAAGATTTAGATTTGCATCTTGTCCGTTGTCAGCAGGGATGGGCTCCTTTGTTGGATAAGTAATTACAAAGACAGATGGAGCTTTTCTACTTGGTAATTTGCTTAGATTATTATTTTTAAATTGACACATTGTCTCAGTGAATCGGCACCATAGACATGGCTTCCAGGTTTGAAAAGTGAGGCCAATGCAAAAGTAGCTTACACCTGGATTCTTTCTAATGCTCAGCAGGGGGCAAAAGGTTGTAGAGAAGTCTGTGAAAAAGACCTCACTTATTCTATAACCTCTGTAAACAGTTTCCTGTGGCACAGCATCGTGGACGCGGTTGCATGCTGAGAAAATGGATGATGACCTTTCGATCATCTTACTTTAGTAAGGTTGCCACCATGTGAGTGTACTATGGTTTCATCTTCTCGGACAGATGAACTCTTCTTCAGTCTTCTTTCTATTGGTTGGTGCCCATAGCAGATGTTGCATTATGTCAATGTGATGACCAAAATCACAATTTAAATTCACTCAGTCATACATCCACTTAAATTTCTTGCACTGTCCCACCTCTGTGTGGTCACAAATCCATTGCTGTAGCAGCAACTCTTTCTGGAGCCACAAGCAAAGATATCCCCGGGTTTTTGTAGTTTCCCCCTGAGTCGAGGTAAAACCATGACAGCTCCTCATTAGTCCCTCTGCCTTACAGAACAACACTCATCTTTGCACCATTTTTATGAGTAGCTTTGGACAAGTGCAGACAGTTCAGTGAGATTCCTGGCTGTGAGTTTGTTGTAATATGTATACAACAGCAGGACTGACAGTATCGTAGATCCACTCATTTAATTACTGTCAGGTGAGTTTAGAGAGAATCTAACCAGCTTTTCAGGTTGGCACCCAGTTGTTTGGAAAAGGGCTCAAATCTTAAACTCACTCCACCCATCCTACTTATAATTCTCCCTTCCATTTCTTCCTCCTCCTTCTCTGTCCCTTCTGCATCGTTACTCTTTACAAAGGGCGTGTCTGTCCCGGCTCAGCCCCGCTCAGGTAGTTTGACACACATCTGAAGGAGCAGGAATAAGGAGAGGACAATGGTGTCGGTGTTCAGTTTGAATTGCAGAATCTGCTGTAACTCATGCCTCCAGTCGTGTTTATAGTGTCAGAGGTCAGATTGGTGCAATGCATTGCTGTGCTATGAATGCAAAATGTGCACACACTAAATTTGTGTAGATGGTTGAGTTTGCTTTTGATAAAGCAGTCCGACCCTCCTCTCCTCGTGTTGCGTTGAGCCAGATATTGAGTGATAGCGGTGCAGGGAGATGTTCCCTGGAGGTCTTGGCCCTTGTTCAGGTTACCCTGTTCGGTATGTAACTATGCCTTAGAGCAGTCCCCTGCAAGCATGGACTAAATGAATCACTGTCTTTGTAAGGAGGTTTGAGTCTCATATTTCGCTGTGATCTTGTGCATTTTTTCGTGCATATGTATCGGTGTGTTTCTTCTGTCCTGACACGCTTCAGCGGCGCTGTGTTTCCCCATTTGGGGCTTGGTATGTACAGGTTTTACAGGCTCAGTGTGGCACAGGCAGAAATGGTCCCAGACCAGCACAGAGGTCAGACAGAAACGGTGGAAGTGCTAAACTCATGTTTAACGTGTTTAGTTATATTTTATATTAACAAACTAACAAGAATCAACAGCATTGTTACTGTAGAAGTAAAAGCTATTCAGCCTTCCATTAGTTATTCAACCTAATGGAAGGCTTGACCTAATTTATTTGGTAAAATTTGGTCTGTAAAACGGCTTTTGCATTCCACATAATCCTCTCAAGTCTCGCTGAGCGCTCACAAACCTTCCTACACTGCCAACTGGACCCAGAACCTGTTTCTTTAGCCTCTGCAGCACGAGCTGATCTCCAATCCTGCTACTGCTGTCTTACTGGAAAAGGGACGTTACAAACATGCGTACACTGCAATCATCAAAGTGCGATGCTGTAATACATTAGATTGTGACACACACTCACCTGACATTCTACCCAGTGCTCAATTGAACTGTCAAATGTACAAATACACAGATTGTGGGATTTGTATACATCACAGAGATGTTGGCACTCATGGGGGGGAATATTTATGCAAAGCTTCATCATATAAACATACAAACACGCTACGATCACTGTAGGGTAGGGTCATAATATCAAGTCCTAATAAACAGGATGTAGATGTCAAGCGATAATAGTCCCTTTTAAAAAGCCCAAAGTGTAATGTCGAGTCCCAAGTGAGTTTTAATTTTTTATTTTATTGCAGACCGACACTATCAGCTGATTTGATCATATTAGCCATTTGCAGGTGTTTTGCTATCAGCATCTCAAACAGAGTACTCTGTGTGCTGATTATGTTATGTGAATTTTGTATTGATTAGCTAAAGTGTGGAAGGCAGAAGACATTCATCTCTATATTACTGCAGTTTCCCTGTTTGCTGTAAGACGGTATGAGCAAATGTTATAACAGTAACAGACCAGCCTCTTCTGTAAAGTTTCTGCTTAGTCAGCTCACTGCCTGATGGGTTCAGCTGATTTGCTTAGTCTTCAGGGGGTGTTAATATCTTACAGCACCCTGGGAGGCTGCAGCACAGCAGGGCCTGTCAGACCCTTGAGAGATTAATGAAGCCCTGTTACTGCTTTAATAACTTGCGAGGACAGTAGCAGTTAGCATTTTCATGAACTTCCTCATATGCTCTTAAAGAGAACATTTTATATATAAGATCGAATAAGAAAATGCCACCTGGGATAGATTTTAAAACATCAAACCTTAGGAAATTGTAAATTTTATGCTTCTTTTTTTTGCTTTTAAGTCACCAGTTGTATAAACCCAGACTTTGTTGATCATAGACTTGCTGACCTACCGTCCGCCTCCTTTAGTGATTTCTTGGAGCTGCGAGCCTCTGCCAGCTATCTCAGGAATGTCCTCACCATCCCAGGAGAGAACGGGACTTAAAGCTGCTCTTTTATGGATCAGCCAAGTCTCACACAGGGAGGCCTTGTTTCATTACAGCTCCTTAATCTGTGTGGTGATGACTGAACTTGAAGCCATTTTCAACCCCACTTTGTTTTTTTATTTATTTATTTATTTATTTTGTGTGTGTGTGTGGTTTTGAGATCACAAACCTTTAGGAATAATTTTAGTGACTCAGTGTGGCTGAAAATGCTGCCATACTATTGCATACATGTCAAACTTGTGTGTCGCTAGTATTCATCCAAAATATATGCAAGTTATTTTATTTGTTTTTGTGTTTTGTTTTTTTGTGTAGGATTGATTTGATTGCGGTGTTATATGATTGGGTTTTGCCCTCCTTTGTGGTGGGCACATGTGCTCCCTTGAATTGGATGGTCATGTTTTGGTTCTGAGTGCAGTGAGCAATTTGGTGTTTGTTTGTTGTTGTTTATTGTTTGTTTTATTTGAGCTCCACAGTTGCTCATTTGTCTGGCAGATGCTCGTGGGGGCAGCGTCACGTCTGTACCGGAGTCCTGATGTAGCATGAGCTTTGCCTTAAAGCCCACCACATCCTGTTCGTGCAGGATGTGGTCCATTTTGCCGTTTCAGTGCAGTTGTTCAGGTGACCTCTGCCTTTGATCAGCTGACCGTCCACACACCCGCCTGTGCCCCAGAGTGCTCAGCAGCTCCCCAGCGTGGAACTCATTGAGCTCAGCCTTGAAGATACCATCTGTACTGAACTTCCTCTTCTTGGAGATTTGCACAGCCTTCTTCCAACAGGCTGCAGACAGGAAAGCCTCAATTTTCCTTTACAGTGATGCCGTCCTGCTGCTTTTCTGCTTTCTCTGAAAAACAGCACAAGTTTACGCCACTGTGGGGGGTCTCCTACTGACATCAGCCTAAACGTTAGCAGACTCGAGTACAAATTCCATTTAAAAAAATGTCATCAGCCTGTTTCTAGTAGGAAAATAACAGGAAGCAGTTAGAAACTGAAAA
>VURO01023376.1:0-11159 GCA_015108175.1 Pelvicachromis taeniatus | reverse complement strand
TTTTACCCAAATTTAAAAAAAAAAAAAAAAAAAAAAAACCCCCAAAAAACCCAAGAAAAAAAAAAAAAAAAAAAAAAAAAAAAAAAACTATTTAAACAGATAGCAGTACCCGTCTGCTCTCGCGGACAGATACTACTCGCTGATTTGAACCACAGGGGGCGCTGTTGTGTAGACGGTGATTTACAACACGCACGTAATTTTTCCAATTAACTTTAATTAGGTTATATATTATTTATTTTTTATATTATAATAATTCTTGTCGAATTTGGTGTAGTTTTTAAAATAGGGTTTTTAAAAAAAAAATATTTCGTGTCTTTCGCTTTTAGAGTACTACTTCCGGAGCAAAGAGTATCTGGGTCAATGTGTCCTTCCACACGTGTTGTCTGCGTCTTCTAGAGGTAGCGTCGGTAACCGGTGTTCACAGTTAGCTGTGTGGCACAGAACTAATTTATTCTGTCGTGACAGTCCGTGGTGTTTTTATACAAACATGCTAAAGTCAGTCGTTCGTGCGGTGGGAGCAGCTGCTCGCCTTTCTTCAGCCAGCACCTCCACAGCGCGAGGTCTGCCCCTCAGCCACCCGGCACTGCGCTCTCCGAGTTCGGCAATAACTCGGCCCTTCACCCGGTCTCTGTGGATGTTAAATAATAACGGAGCCTCGTCTGGATACAAGCCCAAACTCTTCAGCTCCAAGGTGTTGAGTCCGTCGGTGTCGTGTGGATGTGGAGGACTGCACACAGAAGGTGACGTGTGGGTTAAACTGCTTTATATAAACCAGCCAGCTAGCTAGCTTGCTAGCTTGAGTAATAAACTTGTTAACGACCATTATATATTTAGATCATACCAGCATTCAGTGTCTTCATATTGTAAGGAGTCTTTCACATTGAAAAGCGTGATTAGTGGTTGTCACTGAAAAAGGCTGTTAAACCTGCCAGTAGTTCTTTGATCATTCAGCACACGTGACACATCTAGATTGAAGCAAAAACTTTAGTCATTCAGGAGCACAAATGAAGTGACGAGGACTGTACATAATGTCCAACGAGAAGTGTTTGGACAATCACAAAGCAGATTATTTTCATTTTCAGCAATCAGCACTCATGTTTTGTGTAAAATGTTAGAATCAGCCTTGGTTGTCATTTTAATTGTCAAAAGTAAGCCTTTAAACAAACTGTGAAACACGTCTCATGGTGAATCCATAAACTTCCTGTTCAGGTGACAAAGCTTTTGGTGATTTCCTGTCTGATGAACTCAAAGAAGAGAAGAAGATCCAGAAAAACAAAAGTCTTCCTAAGGTGTCAGGAGGATGGGAGCTGGAGATGAATGGCACAGAGGCTAAACTCACAAAAAATGTTTCTGGAGAAAAGTAAGTCAAGCCAAAGTGATTCAATAAGTGCGGGCAGCGTGGCATGACAAACGAGCTCACGGTATTTGTGCTCTTCACAGAATCGCGGTCACATTCAACGTCAACAACAGCATTCCTCCCAACTTTGAGGAAGAAGCGGAACAGACACAGCAGAAATCGGCAGAAGAGGAGGTGAGGCACAGTGAGGCTAGTGGTTTGAAGAGGTTACGCTTTTTAACACAGACCTATGTATCATTCAAGCATAGCTAAAGACGCCTAGGAAAAATATCCCTCAAGGGACGAATTTAGTGTTGTCAGCACTTAACAGACAATTTAGAAAAGAATTCAAAATTGTACTTTGTTGCTAGCGTCCTGTCATAAAAGCACGCCATTTATTCCCATTTCTTTAGTTGAAACTGTAAAAAATGTGCCAAAGATAGTTTGAGAGATTAAAAATTGTATTTTTGAAACAACGAGATGATTCCTAAAGACCTGTTATCGCAGCATGTTGTGCAATATCGCCGTTTAAAAAAATCTGAGAAAACTGGTCAACAAGTGGCAGGCCTGAACTATCTACAGCAGATGAAGAGTATCTGAAAGCTGCATCCTTAAGAAAAAGATTTGACACAGAACAAGAGAGATGCCTCCAACCCTTCAGTTGGTTTATCTACTGTGACTGAAACCTCATCAGAAATGTTCTCAGTGAAAGGATGGCTCTCAAGAATCCACTAAATGGTAGTGAGGAAACTAAATGAGAACATTTTCTTTCAAATCATTGTCAATTGTTAGCGAGCTTGTCAAACGTGATCAAAACTGAGGCTGAGTTGAAGACTAAAGACGGTCATGCCAAATATTGACTTTCAAGCTCCTTAGAATTGTATGAAATCTTATGTTTGCCTTGTACACTGTGTTCATGTATATTTGCACACATTTCAATAAATTACTCGTCCCTTTGCTACTTTCCTAACAACACTTAAAGAAACCAGGGTGGCTTATAAGTTTTGCACAGTACTATAAGCGACTATTGTCTTACAAATTGAAGTTTTTAACCTTAAAAACTTGTGTATTAAACTTTTTTCCCCTTTTTGCAGCCAGAAATTGTTTCATCACCCAACTTTGTTGTTGAAGTGACAAAGCAGGCTGCAAATCATTCCCTGGTGTTCGACTGCCATTTCCCTGAAGATGAGGTAACGTGAAATGAAAAGAGTGTCCAATATTGCCAATAATATTAGTGTGCTCAATAGTGAACTTAATGAGAGGTTTGCATTTTGTAGGTAAGTCACGGTGAGGGAGAAGAGGAGAGCGACATCTTTGCCATTCGAGAGGTCAGTTTTCAGCCACAGGGAGATTCAGAGTGGAAGGAGACGAGCTACACACTCAACACAGACTCTTTGGACTGGGTGAGAGCTGAGGCAGCAAACACAGCAACAATTCAATAATAACAGTCACTGATGCTGAGTTCAAGGTTGCTTATTTACTAGTACTGTTTCTCAGGCCCTGTATGACCATCTGATGGACTTCCTGGCTGACCGTGGAGTCGACAACACCTTCGCCGATGAGCTCATGGAGCTGAGCACGGCCATCGAGCATCAAGAGTACATCAGGTTCCTGGAAGACCTCCAAGGCTTTGTCAAATGTAACTAATGTTGGGCATAACCTTACTTCTGTTCACATTCTGGGAAAGTTAGAGGTGTGAGGGTACAGTAAGACTAAAGCACTTGGTGGGTCATCGATACGTGTTTGATGACCCTAAAAGGCTGATGATGCTATCAGCCAGCAGCTGTCACATTAGTACATGGCTGCAGATGTGCTTTTTGTGAAAATATGACATTATTTTTCTGTAACTTAAGATGGTTCAGGCACAAATGTATGAAAGCTAAAAGAATTACAAGTTGTGGTCATGTGTATAATGTGTAATCTGCTTTGTTGCAGTCAATATTTAAATATTCTAACAATTCTCAAGTCAGTAGTGGGAGAATTTGTCAAAATGAGAAGTTGAAAGTTTCAATAAAAATCATCTCTCTCCTGTGTAAATGTGACAGCCTCTGATTTTAAAGCTTGACCACCTTGTTTTATGTCTTAAGTCTGGCTGGCTGGGAAAGAGTGTGTCCCCTTACTGCCTAAAACCTGAATGTGAATGATGTGGGTCAGAGGATGGAACGTGTGTGTTCAATAAAACAGTTTAATACACTACATTTTAATTTCATATTTACATGATTGATTAGACAGTGTAGCTTTACTGTATTTCATCCATAAAAAGTAATTTTAATTAATAAAGAAACAATAGTTATTTAAATTGACTTTTAGCAGCAAGCACGCGCACAGTTAAAACCCATGTGGTCTCAAGCACCTAATATTTTGGCCTCTTAGTTGGTCAGTAGCGCTCTGGTTACAAAGCTTCCAGTGACAGAAACCTGTCCAGCGCTTCATACATATGCATATATTTGTTTCTAGAGGACATTTGAAGAGTCATTACTTATTATCCTTGAACAGAAAGTAATCCAAGTTTGAAGTCAGTTAAGTTGTTGCTTAAAATGTCTTTTGAATCTTAAGAAGGAAGATGATAGGCTCCATTTTCCTGCTGTCATGCCTCCTTTCATTTTAGTAAACGGTCGCACACACAAGTCTAAAGAATCATGTCCGTGAGGCACCAGTGAAGAATTCAAGGCACAGGGTCGTATTAGGAGCCGGGAGGGTGTGTGCTGTGGCTGGGCTGTGCCTTTCCCTTTTGCAGAACAGAAGGGCGGGGCTGTGATCTGCGGGATCCCCGGCACACCTGCGAAACATGAGCCTTCATCAGCTGGGGGTTTCTGGAGCTGCGTGGCAGACGTCTGGTGTCGGAGTCTTGTCTCATCCACAAGTGGCGTAAATAACCTTAAATACTTTTATTTCGTTCCTTGCACCTTATTTTGGCGCTTATCACTTTTATCTACTATCAGCTTCCTGTTTGAGTTTTGAAGCTATTATTTTGAAGGGACGATTTCCTGTGAAACTGTTGGCGCAGTTTTTTTTCTGTTTTTTTTTTCCACCAATCGGGGGAGTTCGAATGAGGATGGTTTAACTACAAGTGGTAACGTGCTAAATGTGCCGAGTCCCGATCGTCGTCATCTGGACTCCCAAGTTTCCTCCTATACCTGTCCCAGGGTCCTTCCATTTCCTGAGGTGGCTTTATTTCGATGCCTCCTGCTGGAACATCAGCCTCCTCTTGCTCTTCCTCCTTATTATGAATATTGTCCTCCTCAATATCATCTTGTTGTTTGCAGAGAACATTTGAAGAGTTTTTCATGGCCACCACATACTCAACTCTGCTGTTCAACCCACATTTTCCTTACAAATGTCACACATTTAAGGAGAAATAAACAGGCTTTGCAGCAGAATAAGATTTATTGCCAAGAAGCACAGTTAGAACAAAGAAGAAATGGACCAAACACAAACTGTCTCACTATTTGTGCTCAGTTTATGTTTACACACACAAAATTACAGATAAAGTCACTTAGCTTTATGATAAGAGATGATATCATGTAAAAGTGAAGCAAGCATTAGTTATAACTGCAACCCTACAGATGGGAGGAAGCCTGCGATGCACAGGCTAGGACAGGTACCAGTGAGGTTAGACTAGATGACGCGCTTCTGATACTCATTAATATCTGATGAAACATGTGGTAGAGCTCCAAACAACTTATTCTGATGCAGGATTTAGTCTTCCTTAAGGTTTAGTGTGATAATAAAAGGCTGTTGGTGATCAATTTTCCTGTCTGGCAGAGTTGCACTCACCATAGCAGATGCTAGCACAGGCTTCATGGCCAGGCAAGCGAGGGACACGCTCATAGAAGTTCACTGGGACAAGTGTCAGGATTCAAGTATTCATTTTTGTCTGAAACACACGTGGAGAAGTTTACACATTGTTTGGCTCTGCAAATATTAAAAATGTTAACACACAATAAATGTTTTGTCAGTGCTCTAGTATCCACAATGTCACAATAATCCATGTTTTTGTTTGAATATAGTGTTTTAATAAGGACCGTCTCAGCCAATGTCTTGTAAAGTTTGAGGGACAAGGACACTTTCCCTTCTGCTCCCTCTTCTTGAAGCACCATTTACTCAGTACTCATGGGTTGTATCACATCATATGTTTATGCATGCACACGACACATGGCAAAACCAGCAGCCAGGAGTAAAAATCCCAGCCTTGATGTGGATGGTACTCTAGTGGAGCTATGCAAACCTACAGTATATCTGTCCCTCTGTTATAATAGTTAGTCACAAATCACCCAATCAGATTCCTCAAAACATCTGAGCAAAAAACAACAGAACAATCCCCCAAAAACCTAATTTATTTCCTTTTGTAGAAATTAAATATGGTTATTTCCAGGGTTGAGAATAAACCTAAAAGGAACAATGTGTACCCTAAGAAAGTGTTCAGCAGTTTACAATTGGCTGCATTCTGTATAAAGTCATTCTAGCAGCCAATTTCTTATGAGCTAAATGTTAATATCCATCCACTTTCTTTCATTTATCCAACCCAAGGTTGTGGTTGGCCTATTGATCAGGTTGCCACCATGTTTGTCAGTATATCGCAGGTCTAACACAGTCTCCTGACTGCACGGGGAGAACATGCAGTGTTCACACAGAAAGGCACCAGCCAGTGGATTCAAACCATCTTGCTCTGAAGCAAATGTGATAATCACCTTATTATGAAGGGACTTTTTTGGTTGTTTTTAAGCCTTGAAAGCACCAGCTTTAAAGGTTTCACCAGCCTCCATTGCTGCAGAACAGCTTTAAATTGTAAACTCATTGTGTTGCCTCTCAGAATATGATTGTTCTGCCCTTTCTCAGTGTTCTACAGAGTACCCAAAATGCATACCTTTATTAAAATGTTACTGTGATCAAAGTAAAACTAATATAAATAAATAGCACTTGAATAAAAGTAACTGATATTAAATTTACCTAAGAACAAAAAGTTATTACTGGGAATAAATTTACTACAAGTGTCAAAACGATAAAAGGTTTTCTAATGTGATATTTTGTGTGTGATTCATAAGAAAACGGTTTTCTGCCAGTTTAATAAAAACAGTATGGTGAGCTTTAGGCTTGAATTTAAAAAATGGTGTTGATTGTGAGACAGATAGTGGTGATAAGGGGACCTGTCATAATCACTGAGTGCTCTACTGTTCTCTCTTACCCCGAGAGGCTTGATGTCTGTCCCTGAACAGGAACAGGTGAGAACACCCAGCCCATCCCTATCATTACTCTCAGCCTGGGTGCCAGTTCACTTTACTGCTGTGCTAGCCTGCCCTGATAATGACAGCACCAGTCAGTGTTTGTTTGCCACTGGTTAAAAAAAAAGTATTATTACACAACTTACAAACGTTTCAAAAAGCATAAAATTGGCTTATTTCTAATGTACGTAACAAAGATATAGTAAGACTCCAGTCTTGTATAGCCCAGATTTTGAGAAACCCTTTATTCTTCAAACTGATGCTTTGGATAGGGGTCTGGGGGCTGTTCTTCTACAGGGACCATCCGATGAGGGACACCCAGTGGCTTTCATTAGCCATAAAATGTTCCCAAGAGAAATGAGACATTCAATGAAAAAAAAGGGCTCTAGCAATAAAGTGGGCACTTCATTCCCTCAAGTATTACCTCCTAGGCTGGGATTTTACACTGGAAAAAGACCACAAGGCACTCCAGTGGCTGGAGAAAATGAAGGATACAAATGGAAGAATCACCAGACCTCATGATGCAGCCGTTCTGTTTTACCATCCAGCATATCGCTGCTCCAGCTCAGCACAGAAGGGGGGAGTGTGTGATGGCTGTGTGGTTGCATCATCCACATAATTGAAATTTGAAAAATTAAATACTTGGTTACCTGGCTGCTACGCCACTTCCTGCCATACTTCCTGGTTTGGGTAAAAGACGAGGATGAGGGTGGAGCAGGTTTAAATGCAGACGCCAATAAAATGGACTTAACCATCTATTGTGACCATGCAGGGGGGAATGGGGTCCTTCTTGTATTACGGTTAGCTGCTATCTCTGTGGTTTTCACCTTTGGTGTATACAATGGTTTCTTCATTTGCTATATAACTGGAGCTGTTTCTCGTTTGTACAGGTTAATTTGTTTAGTTATGTATTGTTAAGTGGCTTTTGACTTGAGTAACCGTTTGTTTGTGACGTTCCAAAACGGCTTCCGGAGTGAGGATGGGTAAGTCCGCGGTATGGCTGGATGGTTATTGTTACGGTTGACGTGAGGACTCACACGCAGGACTCCGAGGTCAGAAGTTCACAAATAATTTATTACACAGTTCACCGGGTGTAGATATAAAATGTGCAGGGATTGCGCTATGTACAAAAAGTGGGTGGAACAGGGCTCCAGGGGGGAAAGGTGCTCGGTCCTCCTCAAACAAGCCACGCACACAATCAGGCTCTCTCTACGACACTCCCCACACGGGAAAACAGGGAAACAGTTCACGGAGTCTGTACACAGGGAAACGTTCGTTAGTTCACAGTTCAAAAGGCACGAAGGAAAAACTCGCTGATAACTTTGCTGCACTAACGCGAGTCACACACAACGACCCAGCGAAGAACAGCAGACACTGCCTAGCTTAAATGCTGGCCACACTAATGAGGCTCAGGTGTTTCTTCCTCCGAGGGCGCGAACCCGCAATGACTTCCTCCCCGGCGAGAGAAGGAGAGAGAAAAGGCAAACGGCTGATCCTCCAGGCTGACAAACATTTTGTTTGTATTCTCAGAGAAGTACTTTAATATTTCAGGTGTGTAAATTACAAGCAGGAACACACTTGGGGTGTAAGAGATGTTTGTTTGATATCAAAATCCAAAGAGACTACATGAAAGCAACGGGTGTTACTGCATATCAATTTTATCCAGCAGAAATGTATTAATCTGTTAATGTGTTTTTTCTTTTTCAGAATGGCCTTGATGACGTTAATTAGCAACCGACCTGAGGCGACTTATTTACGGCCCCCACCGTTGCATATCCGGGTTTTAAAACCATGCCACCAGGTTAGGGTTATCACTTGGGACTTGAAAGAGGGAGTGGCTAAACCACTTGTTACCAAACGTAATAAGGTGGCAGCCATCACTGATGGGGAGCTGTAGTGATGATAACCATGTTTGAGAAGTTCTCCTTAAGTCCAAGAGAAGTTCTCATACATAATGAACAGCTCCTCATGTTATAAACATCACTGCACGGGCCCAGTTTTTCAGGGCACCTCCCCTTACTGTTGCAGAACAGCTTTTTGCAAAATCTTCTGCATCCTCCTGCTCCTGTAACTACTGAGGATGAGCTCAATCAAGGGGGAGCTTATGACAATAGCAGGGAGGTTGTGGTGGTAAGTATTTGTGGTTCCATCAGAACTGATACTGCTTTAGGTTCTATACATTCACTATTACTGACATTTTTTACTTTTCAGTGTTCCGCAGTGAGGAAGGTTGTCAGGGGAAACGACAATCTGCGGCTAAAGCAGGTAATGGTGAAACTGAAGTGTGATATTGAAAGTCATTTGGCATATTTAATATTGGTGGCAGATGAGCAGCTTGTATTAGGTTGTGGATTTATTTTTGTAGTTGGTGACTTTTTGTATTAATGAATGTTTCATTCTGTCATGTTTGCGATTCCAGGATGGTTATACCATGACGGTCTGCGTGTGGAGGGAGGCAGCTATTCACCACTTTCATGTGGGAGACCACATAAAGGGCTCCCATGTGAAGCTGAACCAGTATGGTCCACAGCTGCGCACCACATTATTCACAAAGGCTGAGGTATGAAGAAGCCATATGTTTGTACCGACATGTAAACAGCAGGGCCGTACATGACAGGGAGACATCATGGCAGACGTAGCTATAGCATTCAAACGGCCTCGATTAAAACCAGACTTGTATAAAACGACAGATGGAAGGGTAATTTTAGCAGATGAACTACTTTTCCCTGATGCAAAAATCAAAACTTTAAGTCAGGATGAAATTGTGGTGTTTGCCACGAACACATTTGATTCTGTCGATTGAAGCCTCTAAGAAAGTTGTTTGAGCCCTGCCCTAGAACTTCACAGCAGTGCGTTTTGAGCCCCATGGAGGCGATTATTCAGGACGTTCTGAACTGCTGCAGATCCCGTTGACTTCCAACGCTGGTCTGTCTAGTCTTGGCCGGGTCGCCTGCTGGTTCTGCTCAGTCTCAGTTACAGGTCTTCATACCTGCTGGCCCTGCTACGCTGTCGCCTGCAGCTCTGCCATTCACGGATCCCTCGTTGTCGCCTCTTGTGCTGCCGACCTCTGGGTCAACCCCCGGAGTTATGTTTGTATTAGTTTTGTTTTCTCCACGTTTCCCATTTTATTCTGAAAGTCTTTGTTTTTGTGTTTAGTGTCACTTCCCTGTGATGTTAGTATGTTTAATTTCAGTCGGCTGTTTTCACATGTGCTCCCAATTTTCCATGATCACCTGTGTATTTAAGTCCTGTTTTCTGTTTTATTCTCAAATCATGTTGTTCACACCAGAGTCTTCATAGTGTCCTCAGTTGTTCATAGTTTAGTCAGGTTTTTCATAGTTTCACAGTTTTCATGTCTGTTGCTGACCTTCAGCCAAATAAAGGCTCACTTTTTGTTCAAACCTGCAACCAGAATCCGCTTTTGTGTTACACCAGCAAACCCCACCGTAACAGTAACTAAACCATGATTGTTTTTAAAAAAAAAAAATTTTGTGACGGTGTCTCATGACAAAGACGTAAGTGTGTGCAACGTCCATGGCAGCAATAGATGTGTAGCTCTACAATGGATAATATGTAGTGTGGGAGAGTACAGTCATGTGGTGTTTACAATTTAGCACTGACATTGAATTGGACCCCGTTTAAAAAGTGACAAAAACACTAGCGTCTACTGTACACTCTGCGTGGGAACTTCTTTCTCCAGCGAAAAATTAAACTTCAAATCTGAGCAAGCACTTAGCACACGGCCATGCGAATGTGAAATTCACAAACTCCCAGATTCTACTACAACGAATGTATTTATATTTAAAAAAAAAAAAAAAAACAACTTGCACAACGGACAGGTTTTTGAAGGGCGCAAACGCAAAATGGAAGACAAAGCATCACTAAATATGTTTGCAAACCAACTTCAAAGTGAAAAATGGAAAATATGATGCATCTCACCTGCACAATGGTGGTGTCAAGGTTCGGTATCCCTGACAGAATTTAACCCTGTGTCAGGAGCACACACGATGGGCTGTTCAAATCACAGACAAACGGTATCCCACATTCTCGATCTTTAGTTCACACTTATGACGAACTACACTGCTCACAAAAATTAAAGGAACACGTACTATATTGGGCCTGGCATGAAATTAATTAAAATTGTCTGATAATTTCCTGGTTGGTTAAGCAGCTGAGGTCATTGTTAATCACTTTCAGCTGTATTGGTGTTCATGGACTTAACGACAGGTGCACTAAAGTGGCAACAATTAGAAAACCCTCAAAACAGGACTGGTTTTACATGTGGAGGTCATTGCAAGTTTCCCCCTCTTGGTCTTTTTGGCTGGTTTTCCACTCGTGCTAGTAATTATCCCTACTGGCAGTATGAGGCGCTTCCTTAGCCCTACAGAAGTTGCACAGGTTGTCCAACTTCTCCAGGATGGCACATCCACACGTGCTGCAGCAAGAAGGTTTAATGTGTCTCCCAGCACAATCTCCAGAACATGGAGATTTCAGGAGACTGGCTGTTATTCTGGGAGAGCTGGACAGGGCCGTAGAAGGTCCACAACCCATCAGCAGGACCGATACCTGCTCCTTTGTGCAAGGCGGAACAGACTGAGCAC
>VURO01023375.1:45388-85274 GCA_015108175.1 Pelvicachromis taeniatus | reverse complement strand
TTATTTATTTCCCAAACTTTTTTTTTTCTTTTTTCTTTTTTTTTTTTTTTTTGTCACCAGGAGACAGAGACAAAAAGCTTTCAGTGACAGCAGGACTTTTGTTTGTGTTTGTTGAACCAAAACTGGACTGGAAAACAGCCTGTAGGCAGAAGCTGCATTGATCTGTCTGAAATAGCCAGTGTGTGTGTGTGTGTGTGTGTGTGTTTGTGTTTTGGTCTGCATGAATGATGAAAAACAAGGCCAACCGACTTGGCAGCACAGATATATTTTAAAGATCTGACTTGCTAAAGGAAACCCAGAAAGCAGTTATTGATTGACGTGACTGAGACCTCAAAGTTTGGGTATTACCTGCTGCAGACATGAGTAAAACTGCCTGCTGAACCTTTTCTGTAAAGTTAATTCCTTCTGTGTTTTAAACCACCAGGCGACGATGCGATGACGGGGGACACGGACAAATATCTGGCGCCTCAGGATCTGCGGGAACTGGGCGACGACTCACTCCCTCAGGATGGCTACATGGGCTTCAGCATTGGTGCACGATCGCAGAGGTAACATGCTATAACATGCAACACTTTGCGTTTGTGCTGTGTCTGTGCCTAGCTTTTGCACATTTTTCTACAATGTAGCATTGTAACATCACTGGTTATGACATACATAACATTGTAGCCGCCATAAAGACTGTGAGATATGTAGAGGTTTACAGAAATATAATGTGGCTAAAAAAAAAAACCCCAATCTAACCACGGTTGTAGTTTTGTTTCAAAATTTTCCCGGGAGAAATATTTATACATCCATGGCTCTGATCCATAGAAAAGACAGGCATAGCTTCTGGGTTTAAAATGTCAAGCCAACTATCTTAAACATGCAGTCTCGCTAAAGGCCAGCGAGGGGCAACTCTTCTGTTTGTAAAAAGATTAAGACATTCATAAAAGTCTATGAGAACCTGACCCTAACTCTGACTTAAATTATGACCTCACTAAACCTTTTCATGATGATTTTATTGTCTCATCTGGCAGTTTTAAATCTATTAACTTGGTAAGTGATGGTGGCATTTAGAATATAATAGATGATAAAGGGTGTAGCTATGTTGTGATTTATTTAGACGACTCAGTGCGTCAGGCAGACTCATCTTTTGCCCTCATATACAGTCTACTATCTGACCTGGAAATAGACAAAGTATTAGAGTATTTGCAAAATAGAGTGAAGGTTTAAAGACTAGTTAAAGGTGAAAATATCTTCTGAATAAAGCGATTACCAACCTGACTGACCTGGCCCTTTGATTAACCCTCTATTGATTTAAACAGAGCTTCCTTGCAAGCAGTTGGTGGCTGCAAGTTATCACTACGTCACCAATCTTCTCATGCCTGACATATTTTACAAAGATGTGCAGATAACGCAGGCGTTAAAAAAAAGGTCAAACTGTTGTAAGATAAAATCTCTAAAGTCCAAAACAAGCAGCTGCTCGTTCAAATGAGTTCATAAATTTATTTTGCTAAAATAGTTGGGCACGTGTTTGTCCTCATTTCTGGTCATCTATACTTTTGTAGTGCCATTTATTTGTATTTAATGCACATTAAAGGGTCTTTTTCAGACACTGTTACTGCTTGACTAGATTCATGAACTACTCCTTTCAACAGCACAAGAAATCTTGTGATAGCTCACGATCTAAAAATACACAGAAAATGGATAAACTCACAGAGATGCAGGTTTTTAAATTGTATATGAGCTTGTTTGTGTGTCAGAAGATTTTAAATAACAATGGAGCTTTCCATTATTCTGATCCCTACATAGCACACAGTCAACACACACACACCCAGAGGTTATAGTTTGCACCCTGCAGCTGCTGAACTTTATGCTTGTATGAAAATATTGACACTTGCGCAACTGGCTGAAGAGGGAGGGGTTATTGAATATCTGAAGCGTGACATACATGGACGCTGAGCCACAGGAAATTAGAAGCACGTTCGATTGCATGGCCTTGAGCGCTGGGTTAGATCAACACACACTGTTTGAGTGGTGATGTCTGTGTGTGCGCACGCATGTGTGTGTGTGTTTGACCAATCTAGCTTAGAGGTAGGTTAACAGACTGGTTACTCGTGCAGTATTGGGTTCAAATAACTTCCAGTTCAGTTCATTTAGACAGTAAAAAAATTATAAAATAAAAAAACTTCCAAGTTTTTCCTCAAAATCTAATTAACAACAAAACATGAGTATCCTGTATAATTTATGATAATAGAGGTTCATGTAATACAAATCCTGATCCCCCATTTCAACTTAAAATGGGCTAAATATCTATTAATCTGTTATATAGAATAGAATAGAATAGAATAGAATAGCCCTTTATTGTCATTTTACATGTACAATGAAAATATTGGAATTAAAGTTTTATTTAATGTGATGAAATGGAGAATTATCATGTGTGTACAGTTCATCTCAGCTCTCGAATGTCGGCGTCTTACAGACATGTGATTTGGTTCCGTGGCCTGAAACCCGGCTAAATGGTTTCAGTCTCTTTGTTCTCCCTTTTTTAAAGCAACAACAGATAAAACTCAAATAAAACTAATTGCTTCATGCACGCAGAGCGACAAAAAGCAGGCAAACCACAGCTAACTGGCGAGAATAGTGGCGCATTTAGCATTTATCGAGGCACGTGTTTCTCCTCAGAGATTAAGGGACATGCAGATCTCAGAGCTGGAATACTCTAACACCTCCCTCTTTGTAACTCTTATGTAAATCATACTAACTTATGTAGCCACCGAGATGTAGCTGCTCTGATTCAAACTGAAGAATTTCTTGTTATTAACAGGAGTCGTGCACAAAGTTTCAGGCAGCTTGTTAGACGCTCAGCCATTTGTCATCATTGTATTAGTCTGCATCTGTGTTCTGGCTTCTCGTCTTTCTGTCCACTCCTCTGTTTGTTCATGGTTTTTTATTCTCTCCTCATGTCCGTTTTTAACGTTAGTCCGAAAGTCAGGTAAGACTCAAGGCATGAAGAGGCCTCACTATACCTCCCCCAACTCACCCATCTCACCCCTTCCTCACTCCCTTAAACCTCCCGACCCAGTTGCTATCAGTATCATGGCTCTGTGGTTCAATGTAACGCATATTGACCATATTTGTTTAACACATTTGACTTAGCAACGTAATGATTTTGACCAGTTTTGTTAACACTGTGGCTCTATGTGTTTGCTGTGGTTCACCTGTGTGACCTCTGTCTGATTTCTTACGTTCAGTTGAAAAGCGCTCAGCTGGTTATAGAATAGTGGTGTTTACGTTTATGTTTGACTGTACCTTGGTCTTTGTGGGTTTTCCACAAAGGTGGAGCTTTGCATCATTTTGGTTTCTGTGTGGAGTACTCCATCGAGCTTCCAGGGACCTGAACTGATATCTGTAGACAATAAGGATGCTATTGCCTTCATCAGTTTAGGCTCAAATAGTTTATTCCCCTGTACTTGTAGAGAATATATACTGTATGCTCTGCAATCAAGAAATCAAATGTGATTGCATGTGGATAAGTAGCTACATTGTAACAAATATCACAATGTGAAATTGCAATGTTACTGTGGAAGAAACCAATCCATGCCAAGTGACATTTTTGTGATCTCATAACATTGTAAGCTGTCAAAAAAACAAACAAACTTGTGTCAAAGTCTGTGTGAAGTCAGACCTCAGTAAACACTTTCCTGCTGATTTTATGGGCTCAGCTGCTAGTTTCAAGCCTACTGAATAACATATAAAATTATTACAATAAATAAATAAATTATAAAAACATATATTTTTAACATTATGATCATTATCAGAATGAGAGAAGGAGGATTATCTACCATCTAAAGATTTCTAAGTTATGTTTACAGGCCAGTGATTTGTCATTAACACGCTGTTAATCAATTCGGTGTCATTGGTAGAGCTCCCCTTAAATCCCCCTCGCCCCTTGCTTGTCAGGTCCAATTTTAAACCATCAACATGGCGAAGGTGAAAAAAAGGATTCTTGCCGACCTCTCACTATCAGTGGGTGATGTCACAGTGACACAACTAAAATGTTTTTGTGCTGAAAAAGCTGGGGACAAAAAAACCTCAAACATCTGAAATAAATCCCTGCAAACAAAGAAAAGCTTGAGCCTTTTGTTCAGGGTCAGTTGTACTTTATTCTAATAGTTATAGCTATAGTAACTATAGTTATTATAGTTATTTTCTCTAATTTCCAAAGATGTGACATCATAAATTTGGTCAGTTCCAGTGATAGTCCCGAAGCAATAATACTTAAAAATTACTAGAACAAGAGATGCACAAGTAAAATGACTTGTAAAAGTATTCAAATTTTAAGTTGGAGCTGTAGAAATGAAGTTAAGTTTATTTAGATTGATGTTTGGACAAAACAAGTGTAACTCAACACAAGCCTGACTTTAACTACAGGCTGTAACAAAAGTCAGATATCACCTAGTCTTTTTTGAGATTATATCTTTGGCTTTTTATAGAAACCCAAGATTGCTAATTATGCCCTCATTATAAGATCATTAAACTTCATTTTCCTGCAGTTTCCTTTAGTTTACAGTTTCATGCAATATTCATTTGTCTCCCTGAAATTATTCCATTGATTTGAAATAACTTTTTTTTTTCTTCTTCAGGAATAATTTATGTTGAGGACATAACTTCTGATTCCTGGAGAAACAAATCATTTTGTGAATGATTGGCTGATGAGGTTTATTAGCTGTATAGCTGGACTCTGTAATGGACACTCTAAATGTAAAATCTTTAGATAATTGAATGAAAAAATAAATCTGTTGCAGCCACAGCTGCTCTTGGTTTCCACAGCCTTGTGATTTTAGCATTTAGACTTGTGCTGTAGAGCACTTCCTGCCATTGATGGCTAATTGGTTCACATCAGTTTGCTTGCATAAAGCTAATAGCACTGATGTAACTGCTGTTGGGATGTTGCAGGCAAACATTCATCGTGTCATTGCTCAGGAATGCTCTTTATTTGCCTCGTAAAAGTCTGTCTCAAAGCTCCCGTCACTAACAACATTACAGCCTGCACAAGCTGACAGATGCATACAAAGACATGAGGAGTCAAAATAGCGCCAGCTAATTATCACAGAGGTTGTCATTATGATGGGTAGATACCAACTCCCTTCTCCACCAGTGTCTGTTGTCCATCGTGTAGCAACCTGCCTTCCTTTTACACGCTATCCTGCTTTACTCGGGCTTATGGTGCTTTATTCTGTGTGCAGCATGGGGTCAAAGTGAAGAGGCTAAAAATGCAGGAAGTGTAAGAATAGGTGTAGATGGAAGATGTTTTTTTGTTTTTTTTTACTGTGCACTGATCGCCCTGGAAGCGTTACTTTAAAAAAAAAAAAACAAACAAACAAACACAGCCAGCACTGATGTACAATCTCATCTGTGTCTGCATTCCTGGAGTTTATTTAGATTTATTTATCACTTCAGTGAAACTACACATCAGTCATTTCTCTCTACCTTTCCTGTTTTCTTGTGGTTGTTGTTGTCACTGGTGCCATACAGTCAGGTTCCTGGAAGCTGCATGCATTTAATGTGTTTGTGTTTGTTTTTTTTTGTTTTTGTTTTTTTTCTGTTCACTTTACCCTCTGCCCCCCCCCCCCTACCACCACCACCTCCTCTTCCTCACCTCCCCTTTCCATCACTGTGACTGTTGTCTTGGTAATCTACTACGACAACCACACCAAGCCTTCGTTCCTTCAGTTCTGATAGGTCCAACATGCTGAACCGGAGCTCATTCACACGCGACAGCATGATGATAGAGGAGATACTAGCGCCGAGTAAGGAGATGGTACGTACACCGACTGGACCTTCGGGTCTATTGTGCTTTTTCTTATTTTCTGTCATATGAATGCTGTTACAATGTTGGATCTTTACCATAACCAGGGCCAACGTGTCAAATAATGAGGTCAGTGTATTTACAAATACTCCAGATACGCTCAGACTTAAGACTGCTCTAAACCCTCAGTTTCACACTATCCCAAATATGGACATGACACATAGAACTCACATCTAGCTGCTGTTCAAATCTTTTGTTTGCAAGTGGCAGCCAATCACAAGAAAGTTGGCTTAAAGGAAGAGTGATGGGCTCTGAATAACCTTGTTTCAGATTTTGAATGTAGTGAGTAGCTGCTCATAAATAAGGATTATTTTGAACTGCAAATCATGCAAAGCTACTCTACTCTAGTGGGAGCAAAAAAAATCAGCATTACGGCTCCGTTTGAAGCTGCTCATGCTATGCTTTATACCTCTTGCTGGCTGCTCTCTTGGTTTAATTCTTTCAGTCAGTAATCTGCTGGTCATTAACTTCACAAGTGACACACTTCTGTCTCCAAATGTACCGAGGTGTCTTGGTGCTGTGCCAGAGGCTATGCAATACACCAATCCTCTTACACTTGAGTTGTCACTGACATAAAGACAATCAATCCAGTTACAATTTACTGAAAGAGGAAATGAGATTAGTGCTACCTGCTGCTATCTAAGAGGGATTATTGTGATGCCCCACTTACTTGAAAGGTGCAAGAAAAAAACATTTAAGATTAAAAAGAAGTTCAAGTAAAACTTGTTCATAGAATACCCCATGAGTTCAAGGACAGTGCGGATAAAGTTTGTGTTTGCTGGAGCCTGTGAAGTGACAGGTGCGTTAAAGTCTTTCTTGCATAAGCAGTGGGAAATGTGCATCTCTGTTTCTTAAAATGTAAAATTGGCACCAAACATGAATCATTGAACTACAGTGGAACCCCGGGTTACGAGTTTAATCCGTTCCAGAACCGTGCTCGTAACCCGATCTGCTCGTAACCCGAACGAATTTTCCCCATTTAAAATAATGGAAATGAGATGAATCCATTCCAGCCCTCCCAAAAAGTCCATAAAATATCATAAATAATGGTAAAAAAACATGTTTTTAAATAAGAAACAAATATCAAAATACTGTATTAGTAAATATAGTTAAATAAAAGATAAACCAACTTAAGAAAATATAACCTTACCTTGGCGACAGACGATTGCAGTTAACGGAGAGCGGCTGAGGAAGGAGGGAGGACTAGATACGTACTGGCACGATACGTAGATGTACACGTACAGTAAAACTAAAACAACACTTTCTTAAACTTTAAACAAATTAAAATTGCACTTTCTTAACTGTACGTACGTACAGAAGTGAGCCAAGCAGGTGTCGTCATAACGGATAAGCCTTTGAAACGACTCTGGGTAGAAGGGGTAGAGGTTTCCGTGGAAGAAAGGCGAAACGGAAACTAGCGGCGACGTATCGGAGCTCGGCTCGTAGAACGGGCAGGCCTTGTACACTGGGCAGAAATATTTTGCTCGGATCATGGCTCGTAAACCGGATAACTCGTATACCGAGCTGCTCGTAACCCGGGGTTCCATTGTACTTGGTTTGCTATCCACAAAAAAAACTGAAACATATTTAGCGTTTCATTTTCCGAAGTTATAGCACTGCTAAACAGTTTAGCTTTTCTGTTTTGTTTGTTTTCTTTGGGAAATACTTCAGCAAGAACATGGTACATAGTCTTTAGATGTCAGCTAGCTATATTTTATTGCTAATGCATAATTTACTTCTGCATTGAATCTGCATAAACCCTCTAATGTAGCTGACACAACTGACCTTTTCCATCATTTATACTTTGAGTGGAGTTATCTATTCTCCCCCAATCAATTAAAAAATACCCACTGAACACCACTCAGTCCCTTCAAACCTTTATTTTTCAGTTAATGCTTGACTGTAACACAATTGATCATTTTACTAAAAAAAAAAAGAAAAAAAGTTCATTTTATTAAATTAAAAGAATTTTGACTGTTGTTTGAAAGTCTTGATTGCTTTTACAAGCTGGGGGAGCATTTTGACCCAGGAATGGTTAATGTGGTTTAACTCTGAGTTAAAAAACTTTGCTCCTTTGCACAAATAGTGGTCAAAAACGCTACCGGGTATATTTAACTGAAATGAAAAAACAAAAAAACTACATCTGAGAATATCTGCAAATTGATGACACCGAGACATATGATTGTGTAACTGGAGAGCAAAGATGTACTAGTTGTTGAATAACCACTTGTTTCCTCTAACGCTGCTCCAGATGCTTCGTAAGGAAAAGTCTTTCATTGTAGAGCAACACAATAAGGTAGATGTAGAAGTCATCATGCACTCCTCGTGTCAGTGCATTTCCACATGTTGGTATCATTTAGTTGTGTAAAGCATTGTTAACTTTTCTTTTTTCACTTGTTCCATCAATTGGATTCAGTTTTTACCTTACTGCTTGTATTTATAGTGTTTTAGTAGAGTAGCCTCCCTGTTTTTACTTATCCGTGTGCTCTGGATAAGTAAAACCAAACTTTGTGTCTTTGTCACTCCATGTTTTTTTTCCATAGCAATTTTGAGATTAATTCCAAGTATTTTTTCTCATTAAAATGTGAGCGAGTTTTCAGAAGTACTCTAAAATGTTAGCTTTAAATTTCTGTTTGAAGCATGGCCTTCAAATTGTCATGTCATGGAAACTCTGAATTCTCCAAGTCATATTGGTGTGTATAAATAGTGCATCTGAATCTCTCAAGAACATCCTCAGACTGATGACACAACAGGTCTGGTGTCACTGCAACATTTTTAGTCGCCTGTTTTCCGCCATCTGATGTCTGTTTTTCTTTCCGTCCTTAATGTGGTGATTTTTCATTTGCATTTTACTCTGAGCTTCGTTTTGAATGTCATCAAGATGTTTTTGACAGCTTGTGTCCTAATGAAATGTAACATCCCCAGATTTGTTTTTCCACGCTAAGCGACATCTGTTGTTGTCTTTCTCGTGAAGAAATGATTTTATGACTCATTCATAAATTTGCAAGAGAGATCTACAAAACTAGCGATCCCCCTCTGGGATTTGACATTAAATAGGAAATACTGAAAAATCTGTAGCTCACTGTTAGCCTTGCATGTGCAAAAGCAAATGTAAAGACAGAAGTCTTTCTAAAGTAAAAGTTGAGATTGTCACACACTCATGAATTGCACTGACTCTGATGTTTTCGCCACAGCATTTGGCAGCAGCTAAGGACTTTGATAGCGACTCTCTGAGGAGGTACAGCTGGACTGCAGATGCACTGGATAATGTCAACCTAGTGTCCTCACCAATACACTCCGGGTAAGCATGTTTGAAAATGTGAATGGATAAACACAGGAGGAAAGAGTGGGGAGGAGAGTGAAGAGGGAAAATGTCTAGTCTTATGTCTGACTTACTCACAAAGATGGAGTGAAAAAGGGAAGCAGAGGAAGGAAGACTGTTTACTAGTTTTATACCCTTCAGAGGAAAGGATGAAGTGGCTGTCGTCATCTCCTCCTGCTTATTACGTGTTTTCTGTCTGTTGTTCTTGACGAGTGTCATTTTCTTTCCCTGTGTGAAGGCAGCTCATACATGCAGCATTTTTTCTTCACCCTTTTTGAATCTGTAAAGCTAATACTTGAAGGATTTCTGTAATTTAAAAAAAAAAATCATACATTATTAACAAACAGTTGAAACTAGAAACTCTTTAAAAATTGCTGTTAAAAAGAAACTTTTAGTCACAACAAAGTAAAGCTGGAAAGGTGGCCTCACCTTGAGCTGAAGGTCACATAACTCATTGGCTCTTGCAGCAGCTGTAACAGGTAATCTTGACCTCTCGGTTAATTGCCCATCAAGGGACTCGTTTGAATGTTACGTACACTGCCCGGCCAAAAAAAAAAGTTAGAGTTGCACTAATTCTTTATCAAAATTTTGTATTGTTTATGTGAAAGTCAGACCACTGCGTGAAGCACATCCCAAGATTCACTCTTTTACAATTTGTCATATTAGAATATGCCACCAGAGAAGAAACAATCCACTGATTGAAAAATCTGGTCATTCAGTATATACAGGTATTCAGCTGACCTCATTTTTGGGCTATATAACATTGCTGAACCAGTTATCACCAACTGAAGCAACCCCAGATCATAACACAGCGAGCACAAGGCATGGTGGGTACATCACTTCATCAACTACTCCTGGTGCCTGAGGCCCCCGTCACTCTGCAGCAGGGTAAACTGGGACTCATCATGTCCACATTTATCACGTGGATTTATTTATACTCCTTATCAGACTCTTACTAGCCTCACTGAGAAGACTACAGTTTGTTTGAGGCTTCTGAAACGTGACATGTCTTACGATGTGTTTGCATGAGAGATGAGAAGCTGTATAAGTTAGAGTTAAATAACCTGTTTCCAGTCTCAACATATTATGGATGACTCTTACGTATTTGCTTAGTTAAACCCAGGTGGGGAGTGTTTTTGGCCAGGCAGTGTATAGCTGTACATTGCATCAGGCATTACTTTGTCTCTACTCGTCCTTAACGCATAAACTGTTAAGTTAGGTTAACTCAAATTTTATCTGTTAGGAAGATGAAGGTTTATTTGACATATTTAGGAATGGTGGAAATTTGCCTTTCAAGGGGTAGATTTAGAGAAGAAGACTGGGGGGGAAAAAATGAAGCCACTGCCAGCAGCTGGTAATCTTTAGATTAGCGTAAAGATATGAGAGAGGGGAACTGCTAGACTGGCTCTGTCCAATGGAAAATCCACCTACAGGCAGCTCTAAAGCTTGATTATCAACACGTTATATCACCGTTGTTAAAGCCGTATAAAGACAAAAATCCCGTCCTTTTGCCCGTGTGATGTAATTGGCTGCTGGCTGTTTAACAAATCAAGAAGAGAGTCTCCTCATTCAAATCTCCACAAAACAGCAGTTACGACTATTTCCCATTTCCCACTGTTTTCCCTCAAATTCTTCCTTTAACTTGGGGTTCATTAATAATTATCTTCTCAGCTGTGTTTCCAATTACAAAGCTCTGTGGTTGACCTGTCACTCCTGCGTTGCTTTGTCGTCCATCCTGCAGTTTTTCCTCTCCGCTCCCGCAGTACGACAGCAGGTGATTGACTGCGATTGGTTGCCTTCTTTTTATCACCACTACTACCTGTTTCTTGTATTTTATTTTATTTCCCGATGACATTGCACCTCCCCCTTTATATTCACTAATAACATCTGTGTTTGCCGTTCTCGCCCTGTGTCGTTACAGACTTGACGTAAAGTGTTTTGGACTGTTATCTTTGTATTTTTCCTTCCTGTTTGTTTGGAGAAAATCTTTGCGTTTCTGACTGATCTGAAAGAGCCTGTGTTGCCAGATCTGACCGAATGTGACTTTTAAATTTAATGTTGCTGACATGCGCTTTATGTTTTTTGCATTCTCCAGCAGCAAGCCTCTACTGTCTTGACAATCAATGGATTAGCTTTAAATAGTCCGTAAAAACATGACAGATATGCCATTCTTTTACTGAAACTCAGTAAAAGCATCAGTTTGGTTTCTAATGTGACAGTGAACCCTAAATGGGGCCTGTTGTGCTCATTTCCAGCTCAGTATTTTATTCTTGGACTCTGCTAGAATAGTTTTGCATTAATCTTATATACTGGCTCTTTGTGGAGTCTCTCAGCTCATCCACTGTTATAGTGCCATTTCCTCTCCCTTTAAGCATTCTTTCTTTGATTGGCTGCCCCTTGTAAGCAGGGGATTTCAACAGCAGGTGGGTGGGGCTTTTACTCACATCCACGCCCCTCTTTATGGCATCATGCAGAGCCAAGAGTAGAAAAAACTGACTGAAACATTTATTGAAACTTTGGTTTAGTATGAGTATAGATGACAGTTGGCGTGTGTGAATGAGAGAAAATAAGGAAACACATTAATAGGTCCCCTTCGAGCATATTTTTTAAGGAACAATTCTTGTGCTGTTTGTTAAATAACATAAAAACTAACACCACATTTCAGTTTCAGTATTGCATGGTGTGCGTCTGTGTGTGTGGCTTATAAGTTCCTTGTTTGATTTAAATGAGCTGCACACAGAGGTACACTACCTTCTAATGTGGGTAAAAACTCAAGACACACTGGAGGTTCCTGTGTTGATGTCCTGGCTGTCAAATGTATATATCATCTACAGAAAACGATTAAATTTAATCTGACATTCTATGGATTTGACTAGTTTTTATATTTTAATTCACAAACATTTACTTTCTGTAAATGGATTTTACCAAATCATCTACATGGCAAAGTTGTTTTTCTTCTTATTTTTCCAACTTCAGTCATAGCCAGCACAGAAACCTCTTTGCATTTTTTGTTTTTTCTTCTTTGTTCACCTCTCTTTCTCCCTTTTACTCGCACTTACTTTGTCAGTGTTTTGAAGATCACAGCATGGGACCTCGACTAAAGCTCCTCTCTCGTCATCAGTACCGCTGATAAACCAACATTTGTTGTTCTTCTTATTCCATTTCTTTGCTTCACCCTTTGCCCTCTCTGGTTCTCTCTTTTTCTCTTCACTTTGTTTTACCTCTTATCTTTGCACACTCTGTTCCCCTTGTTCTCTCTCTCCTGTCACTCTTTGTCTCTCCCCCTCTTTTTCCGACTATTCCTACCTTTTCACTCGCCGTCAGGTTCCTGGTCAGCTTCATGGTTGACGCCAGGGGTGGTTCCATGAGAGGAAGTCGTCATAACGGCATGAGAATCATCATCCCGCCCAGAAAGTGCACAGCACCCACCCGGATCACCTGTCGACTGGTGAAGAGGCACAAATTGGCGTCGCCTCCCCCGATGGTGGAAGGAGAAGGCCTGGCCAGCAGACTTGTTGAGGTCGGTCCCGCAGGAGCTCAGTTCCTCGGGTAAGACCTTCATTTTATTTAAACATCACTGAGATTGATTTTGCTGTTTGCTTAACGGCTTATTTTTGTGCACCTTTGTTCTGTATCTTGACATTTCCTTCCTTCTGCTTCTTGCCATCGCCATTTCCAGCCACCTGCGTTTATATTAGAAAGTGTGAATGTGTTTATGTGCATGTTAAGAGGTAATATTTTGCAGTTTAATTTGCAGTAGAAGTCTTATTGTTCTAGTCTGCTCACCCTCAAGTAAACAGTGTTGCCTCTTTGGCAAAGTAAAGGCAACATTAGTAATGACTGCAACATGTCTAATAATATATATTTGAACGTAAATATGTAGGCATAATTTGGGTTTAATGTACAAGTATATCTATATTGCATGTAAGGAGTGTTAAAGGAAATTCAGCAGTGACAGTTTTAATATGATAAAACAAAATGCATGTCGGCCTGTTTGATAAAGATGGCTAACAGCTGTGTGTCTTAGTCCAAACTGCAAGACAACTCAAATATTTTTAACGAATACTTGTGAATATGATGAGATTTCAATAGAAAATACATCAAAATATTTGTTTTGGATGACGTGAAACACACTAATAGGATCGCAAGTTGGAGTTCATAAAACCCGACACAAAGCACAGAAGTGTATTACCACCTGAACATCAAGGGATATGGTTGAGAGTGCTTTAGGCGAGTGTACAGCTGTGCCTCTTCTTGAAATTGGTGTCATCTTAGACACGTTATCGATCATTTAAAAAAGAGTAACTTTGGCAACTGTTTTTAAACCAGTAGAGGATATATACATAAACAAAAGCTTTTGAAATCCTTATGGTGCACATGGCAGTCACTTAGTCAACAATAGCTCGGTCACACTAGTGATGATTTATTTTTTGGGGGGGGGGGGTCCTGACTCGCTCTAACTGCAGTCACTCTCAGACATATTAGTGAAGGTTTGCAAATAATTGCGATATAATTTATAAATACTGACGGATTGTCGACAAGTTGCAGTCATTCTGAGTCAGGCTTCTGCAACTTGTCTGTTTGCAGTAGGAGACTCAACTCAGCTGGTTGCCAACTGGTTGTATTCTGGTTATATTTCTATATAAATGTGAAATTTTGGGGTACTTGTTTAATTTTGCTTTTAATTTATAATTCTGCAACAACTGTGTAACTATTCGTGGAGACATTTCTGAATTTTTGTTGTAGATCTCTGAATGTAAGCAGTCCATGTGAATTTCTACGTATGTAGACGGCAACAGATTTGCAACAAAAGGCAACAGATTTGATATTTTCCTCCGATTTTTCACTGTTAATTATTGCGTTATCCTAAACAGAATGCATGTGCAGTGATTGCCAGCTTGACCTCATCTGATCACAAACTGATGGCAGGCTAGCTACACTTCATTGCCATTTTATTGATGTCTTGTTGCACCAATGTGTCTTTGAAGTCAGCAACTAACCAGGTTCGTGTCTTTGAAGCAACAATCTCAAAGGCAACAAGATCACAGGTTGACTGAGTGCCCTCAAAGTAATTTTGGTTGTGCTGCAGTCTGAAAGTAGCAGCATTTGTTCCCATTGAGACGCTGTCACCAGGAATTCTTTGCTAGTTTTGCTTGAAAAATTTCTAATTATTGCCCCATCTGCTACTCGTATTACTGCATAACTCATGAGATATGATTAAAGTAAAGAAATCTGTGATGTGCAGGCAACAAATATTGCCTCTCTCGCTTGTTGCCATTACTGATGCCACTAATTGTGCCTGAAACAATAAATAAGTGATAACTGATAACAGAAATTATTACTGATATAAAAATAGAAGTTGTTGGTGTGTGTGTGTGTGTGTGCTTTTACTGACTTTGCGAGTGTGTGTTTTGTGTGTATGTGTGTTTCATTATTTTGCGGACACAGTAAACTACATCTCCCCAGAAAGCTGCCAGCCCTTAATGAAGGCGAGAGCCTGGTTAGTCCCGTGCTACAGCTGGGACCCAGAGGAACTAGATTTGTTGGGTAGGAACCAAACATAGCACCCCTTTCCCTCCTCCCTGCTCTCCTTTCTCCTGTATTTCCCACCTCCCCAAAGGAAACAACATGACCGAGGCTGATTCATGCTGATGGTTTATTTTACCCATCTCTGTTGACTTTGATTTGATAGGTTACAGCATCAGTATGGGTGCCATGTAGTTTTGGGAAGAAATTATTGATATCGTTGGAAGATGGGTCAACCAGCAGCTGATTTGTGACAGCCTCAGTGACTTAACAGGCAGAAATTAGTTTTTACATGCAAATTCTTCCTAAAACTACACAGTTTAACTGTGAACTCCATTACAGTTAATTTTCCGCCACTTTCATTTATATATCATTGTATTTTTTTTTAATTTCAGAAGCTTTCAGTGGGCTTCTGACATCACTGAATGTAAAGGTTTTGATTGGCTGTTTGGACTGCGCTTGTTGGGCATGAGTCTTTTTTCCTTGAAGCCAAGCATCATTCTGCTTCTCATGACTACTGTTATCAGTTTTATGTCATCCCACAATAATTTTATATAATAAACATCAAAAGCTATTGGTAGAAAATGTTATACTGATGTCACTTTTACATCAGACACGTCAGACACGAGAATGTTTTCATAATTTTGACTCTGTATGTCCAACAGTATGTTTAAAATGAGCTTAGTGAACAAATAAAGACCCAACCAGACTTTCAGGATTAGTTAAACGGCCTGATCAAAGTATTTCTTCAACCATGGGGAAGCTAAATCCAGTTTTATTGCACAGCTACGTGCTATACATTTTTTATGTCTTCAAAAATTCATCAGGTGTAAGATCTAGACTTAATTTAAGTGTGACATTTGAAGCTTTATATGCAAGTATAACAGGACAAACTTGAGCTGCCAAAACAAAAAACAATGAGCTTGACAGCATAAAAAGGGCTGTACATCCAGGAGAGACACGTTTTGGGGATGATCACAGGATCCTTTCTATGGTAAAGAAAAAGACCTTTTACAACATCCACTGAGGTAGGCAGACATAGGAGGTAATCTACCATAAAAGAAAGATTTCACCAAAGAAAATACACCACGAAGTGCAAATCATTCATCAGCCCTAAAAAAGGGAAATGAAAAATGGCCATACTGAAAAGCATACAAACCTAGTGAAGGAGGTGTATTGCATGGTTTCAGGGACAGTATCCGAGAGTAGTGGATCAATAGTATTTTCCTATGTTTTTTTATTACAGGTAGAAAAACTCGTTCTTCTGATGACCATGATAGCCAGCAGTAACCTTGTTACCTTTTGCAAAAAAAACAGAAAAAACATCCAAAGTGCCCCTAGAAGTGCCAACTTTCTTGCTGCGACACCATCATACTCATTCTTGCTTATTTTATTGCTTTTTTGGTGCCTTTATCAGCACAGACTTATGGAGCTTTATGAACGTGAAGTTGAAGCCACGCACAGTAGTTGAAGCAGATGATTTCACCTTTACATTTTTTTTCAAAGTCTCTTTTTCTCAAAATTGAAACAGTCCCGTTAATTTTCTGGGACATGTTGCTTATCGTACCTACAGTGCGGTGAGATGCGACTACAGTAATTCCTCCTTGTGTCTTTCAAGCTGCAAGCTTGGTTTGTCTCTAACGCTGGATCAAATTTTTCAACGTGGATTCTTTCTTCTCTGATTAAGAAAGCAGCACATTTAAGAAAAATGATCTTTTTGATTTACTCAGACAGCTCCACTTTAAACTTACTCTTCAGTTCTACTGCCTACTCTGAGAGTAGTGCATATTCATCCGTCTCTCTTGTGTTGCTATCATGCCTTGTTTAAGTAAGGGCTGTGCAGCTTTCTCCTCCTTCCCCTCATTACATCATGACATCATCTGTCTCGTCAAGTCGTGCACATTCACTCTGAACGTCCCACCGACCCTGCAGCATGGCCGCCGCAGTGATGAAGCTTCACTCTCATCAGCAGAACCACATTTCATTCACACCTGTATGTTATTAAGATCAGTGTCTCTTTGTACTTGGTGTAAATTTGGTAATACATTTTTTAATTGAATACCATGACTACCGCAGTGTCTTCTTAAAGAGCTGTCATTTGAAAACTCTGTTATCATTTGTCTTTCAGGTTTAGATTTAAATTAATGTAGCACAAACTTCCCTCACCATTCTTTTAAGAGAGGACTACACTGTTTGCTCTCCCAGCTGCTCAGATAAAGGCCCTCATTTATAAAAAAAAATGTGGAACTTCTTTCCTGAGGGTTTGTGTCATTTGATTCATGAATGACTTTGAGCATAAAAAACAACTTTGCCTAAGTAGCTTCTATGAACCACATTTGTAACATAAGCATCTGTAATCAGTAATTACAATCTGCAATCTCAATGAATGTGTGATTTCCCCACAAACAGGTGTCGGTTAAGGAATGGAAAAGCAGACTGAAGCCAGCCAATGTGTTATTTTATGGATCAAATCGTGAATTGACAAAAGCAAACAAAAGCGTGCTTCCACTGCAGTGAACGAGTTGGGACAGAAGCAGAGATGTATAAAGTTCAGAACACTTATGTGCCTCGAACTGCAATAGTCCTACATAGTTATTAAGAGACCCTTTTACATCAAGTCCAGACTTCTGTTAGAGAAAATCTGCATATCAGCCTAACATTTCAAGTTAGTACTGAAATGTGTGGTTTTTGTGCTTACTTTTGATTTTTTGGTATGACTTAACTGTCAGTCCATTTTAGAAAAGAGGCCCCAGCTCCTAAAGACAAATGGTAGAGCGGTATCTTTTGTTTTGGCTTACTTACCTACTTACTTGTCACGCCACTTATTAAACTCATTCAACGATATTTCCTCAACATATACCTTACCAGGCCTGTGATAGTGGAGATCCCTCATTTTGGATCGATGCGGGGTCAGGAGAGAGAGCTGATCCTGCTGCGCAGTGAGAACGGAGAAACCTGGAAGGAGCATCTGTACGACTGCAAGACCGACGACCTCAATCAGCTCCTCAATGGCATGGACGAAGGTGAAACACGCGTTTTAACGTTGTTTTAACTTTGTTAGCATCTGCAGGGCTAAACACCTAAATCACAAGTACTTCAGCTTCTGTTTTAAAGCAAGCTGTGGTATAAGTTGGCACATTAATGAGCAAACACTGAAATAAACCAACGCTACGCCCTGATGATAACTGGTTCAAACTGATTGAAGCGCATGTAAAATATGTATGACAAAATCTGTTGATTTCTGTGTTGAATAATGAGATGCTTGGCTTAAAATGGAGGAAACCCAAAAATAATTCACGTGGAGTAAATGACCTGATTAGATTGCATATAAAATCACATAAAGCATTAAACAAGTTTGATCACAGACGACTACTAGTACGGGGGACATACATTGGCAAATATTTAAATATTTTAAGATTTGTCATTCTGGGATTTAATCTGAAAAATGCCTGTAAGTGTTTGTAAGTCTGTAAGTGCACATTTTTGTGATTACAGAATGTGATACTGAGGGAGAAAGTTTGTGTTTGTAGTCAATGAAACAAGTGAAGATTTTAAAGTTTACTCTGTGGCGTCGTTTTTCGGGTTTTTTTCATTTCCTTTATTGGATTTCTTTCCATTCCCTGTAGAACTGGACAGTCCCAAGGAGCTGGAGAAGAAGAGAATCTGCCGCATTATCACCAAGGATTTCCCACAATACTTTGCAGTAGTGTCTCGTATCAGACAGGAGACGCACCAGATGGGACCAGAGGGCGGGACTCTGTGCAGTCGCAGCGTCCCGTTGGTTCAGGCTTCCTTTCCAGAGGGAGCGCTAACCAAGAAGATCAAGGTTGGATTACAGGTGAGTTTGAGAGATGTAAACATTTGCTGTTTCAGTTTAACTGTCAAGAGTTTGTGACCTATAGACAAAAGCACACATTGTACTGTATACGTACATTAAGGCTACAAAAATCAAATCCTCATTCCCTGTTGGCTCTGCTCTCCCAGGCTCAGCCGGTACCTGACGAGACCGTGAAAAAAATCCTTGGTAATCGAGCAACCTTCAGCCCCATTGTTACCGTGGAGCCAAGAAGAAGGAAGTTTCATAAGCCAATCACTATGACAATCCCAGTCCCGCCCCTCTCAGGGGAGGGGCTTACAAATGGCTACAAAGGAGACTATACACCCTCCCTGCGCCTTCTCTGTAGCATCACAGGTATGTGTGTTTTTTAGATGCCAAGAGAAGAAATATTCAAAAGTAACAACATTTTGGCCAGTCAGCATTTCTCGTAAAATAATGTTCCTTTATTGTTAATGAGAAATATTACACAAAATCGTTTTAATTTGATGTTTCCATTTGGAAACGTGGCAGAACAGGACATTGTTTCATTACTTTGGATTCTTTGTCAGTTAGAATTAGTGTAATAATTTTAGACTGTAACCTGTTTTAAGTAAGGCCCATCCCTTCCTTACTTACTTATAGCATGAAAATGCTACACAATGCTTAAACTTGGTGACAACCACCCTTTTAAATTCTGACCTAATGAGCAAAGCCACTTGTGCTACCTGTAACTCTGAAGTATCTCAGCCATGAGCAACCCGTGCTAGATGTTTAGTTAGTGGCCGCTAGAGCACACAGTCATTTACTTTTATTAAATGTTTGTGCAAACCATTTTATGCCAGCCTGTTTTCTTAACAAGTACCAGATGGGATATCTGTCAAAGTTAAAGCTCAGTGATTTTCATTTGTGCAATTTAAAACCCGAGAGAAACGTGTGACAAAGGTGTAAGAGTTGCATTTAAATGTGACCACTTTTTGTCTTTAAAGCAACAACAGTTCTTCTAGAAGGTGGATGTTAATGTGCCTGCTTATATGTTTGGAGTTAGTATCGTGTTGTAGTGCAATGTAAAGTTTACAGTGAGAATGAGCCGTTCTGTGAAATGGGGACACACCCTGTGTTAAACTTTTCAACATCAACATCATATTTTACATTTTTCTAACAAAAAGTGAATGAAGAGCAATTAGGTAATTATCCAGTACTTTAATAACATTTCCATCTTATATGCCTTGCATGTCAGACTCGTTTGAGTTAGCTTGTTTTACTGGATTTGTCAGGAAACGATGACCTTTACCTAATTTCTCAATGTGGAGTTGAAAGTGGAATATACATAAAGAAGAGCGTGATTTTTCCTTAACTTTATCTGGATAATTATCTGCCAGGTGGTACATCACCAGCACAGTGGGAAGACATCACAGGCACAACTCCTCTCACCTTTGTTAATGACTGCGTCTCCTTCACCACTAATGTTTCTGCCAGGTGAGATCAATTTTTCTAGTCATACATTTATATTTATGCATATATTAATCTCTGTCTTAGACACTAATCGCTTTACTTGCTTCTTGTGCAGGTTCTGGTTAGCAGACTGCCACCAGATACCAGAGACGGTGGGCTTGGCAACGCAGCTGTACAGGGAGCTGATCTGTGTGCCCTACATGGCCAAGTTTGTGGTGTTTGCTAAGATGAATGACCCAGTGGAGTCCAGCCTGAGGTGCTTCTGTATGACGGATGACAAGGTGGATAAAACCCTGGAGCAACAGGAGAACTTTGAAGAGGTGGCCAGGAGCAAAGATATAGAGGTATACGTGTGTTTTATTTAAGTCAATATCAAGTCTAATACTTAGCAGTCCAAAATGATTTCACAGAAGCTCCTGTGACACTATTATTCTATCAAGTTACTATTTTAGGACAACATAATCGAATAAAAGAAAATGAATAAAAGTTAAGAAATGAGGGAATTTAATAGTTTGATGAACTGGGAGAAAGAAAATAAGATTTAATTTTGCACACATTAGTTAACTAAAATGGATTTATATTTATCGCCGCATTAGGGTTTTGACACGTCTGACAGCGTTTTACTACATGCAGTCAGTTTCACTGCTTAACACTGCTGAGCATTAGGAAGTCTCAGCCTGGTGTCCTTAACTTTGTCACAGTTCTTTGTTTGTTCTTAATTTCTGTTCTTGTTTTATATTTTTATGTTGATTATGAATGCTGTTTGTTTTATTCAGGTTCTGGAGGGCAGGCCTATATATGTGGATTGTTATGGGAACTTGGCTCCTCTGACCAAAGCTGGTCAGCAGTTAGTTCTTAACTTCTACGCCTTCAAGGAGAACCGTCTGCCTTTCTGCGTCAAGGTACTTTAACGTGTGCTCCAGCATCACCTGCACCTTTTGGTTTGGCCAGAATACAATGTTGGCTTCATAAATCCATATGGCAAAAAACAAATTAAAAGATAATAAAATTAGGTCATCACAACTCAGTGCAGTCCAAGTACTGGGTAAAAGCTGTAGTCATGGTTACGTTATTTCTATTATTGTTTACTGCCTTTACTGCTCTTATTCAGATTCACGACCCAGTTCCTATTCCCGGGCTAAAGTTGTTGAATCATTCTTCTTGTGTCATTTTGTATATCATCAATGTGAAAACTATACTTCTATGTGTGAATTATTTTATCTCACCACTATAACAAAAATGAACAGTACTAAAGCAGAAAAGTTGGACTATTTTTGATGTTACACTCATTTTCTCAGCATCTTTCCACCATCTGCTATAACATGCTACTATGCTGACTACTTTGTTTGACATGGTTTCAGTTGGTGGTGTAGATGAAGCAGGTGGACGCAGGTGGCGTGACCATGATAAGGTGGAGATGAGGTCACATGAATGAAAGAACTGAAAGCAGAATGACAGATGAGAGAGTTAGAGGCTGGTCGGCTCATAAAAGGCAGATGTAAAAATGAGAATTGAGAAACAAAATTGTTGGAAAGTGGAAGCGAAGCCCAAATAGCAGGAAAAGTGAACACAGATCTTCTTTACTGAATTTAAGAATAAGCTTCCATGAGTTTGGGTAAACTTTGGTCAGGTGGAAGTATATTGACCAATGTTGATTACATACAAAGTCTACGCAAAGATGCAAATCGAGGCAAATTCACATGAATTTGCACCAAAAAGAGGTTGGTTTACATCCCAATGAATTCAAAATACTTCAACTTTGCTTTACGTTGAGTTACAAAAGCCTGGCAGCTGAGATTCCCCCATAGACTGTGGACTGATCCTGATCCCCTTTTCTACTCCTCCTCCCATTGGATGTGAAAGTTTTGTGAAAATAAAATGATAAGATTCCTTTATAAGGTGTTCTAGGTGCATACAAACTAAAAATGGGCAATTTTGGCCTGTTTGTAGATCGTTTCTAGGCAGACAAGCAAATATGTACCACCAATAACCTACTGCTGAAAAAAGACATATATATTTATATTAAAGTAAATCTGCAGTAACTACCACATTGTAAAAGAAAGGCGTTCAAAAAGAACCGTTTTCTCACTGTAGGTGAGAGATCCCAGTCAAGAGCCCTGTGGTCGTCTCACCTTCCTGAAAGAATGTAAGATCATGAAAGGCCTTCCACAAACTGCCGTGTGCAACCTGAATATCACGCTTCCTGCGGTGAAAAAGGTAAGGTAGCATACACCCACCATTCTCTGTTGTCACGTCCATAAACATACTCATGGTTAGGGTAGTTTCAGCCCCAGATAGATGAAAGACAGAGAAAGACTTTGGCCAAATTGCCGCCACTGTGTCTTTTATCTGTTTAAAGCTTCTCTCTGTGTATATCGGTTACATCTGCTGTGGATTCTTGTCATTGGCTGTTTCATTTTGTTCCTACTCGCCTTTTGATTTGGATGCTTTTTGGCTGAGGGCTTGTGTGCAATAGTTTGTCATTATCAGGCTGGCTTTTTGTGGCTTCATTTTGCTGCTGAATGTTGGCGCTTTATGCTCTCTTTATTTTTGGTTTGGTCTGTTTTTATTTTTTTTGGATTTTGCTTTTTCCTTTGCTTAAGTGGCCGCTCTTCTGAGTTCGAGCTTCTGTCAATCACTCCTTTTTCACCCCCTGTTTCTTTTCCCCCTGCTTTCCATTATGTTACTCCCCCTGTTCCTGCAATGCATCTTGGGAACCAGGAAACGGAGTCAGATGCCGAGGATGAGGTAAACCACACCCTCCCCACCCTGTGCTGTCCTCTGCGCTAGACCTATAGTGGCCCTGCTCTGCTCTTCATAGCCTTATTTTTTTCCGCTTCTATAAGGGCATTGCAGGCTTCTTCAAAGCAACTTTTAGCAGCTCAGTTTTGCATGATATATCGTAGAAATGAAAAACTACTTGTCTTATGTCCACTCCTTATCCCTTGCGTTCTATAGTATGTGATACAAATGGCTCTAGAGTTTACTTGTTCTTAAGATTTAGCATGTATTATCACTAGCTCCAAACTCATTATTTTCATTTTTAAGTACATGCAGTAAAGAGCTTGTAGGCTTAGCTGGACAAACTCAAGCTTATAGACTAGCTTGGCATAGTAACATTTAATCTAAATAGTATTAGCATTTCCTAAATAGAAGATTTAAAACCTCTTTAAGAATACTCTTAAAGGAGTTGTTCTTGGTGCCATATTTTGCAGTCACGTATGGGCTTTTGTAATATATGTCAGTGCAGACTGGAGGGTTTGCTTTAATTTGACATTACAAGGTCCAGTTGTTGATCATTTGGCAGCAATAGCCAATGTAGGGTGACCTAGAACTGATAGGTTTTTGTGTTGTTTGCTATTGTTGCAGACTGAAAAGCCAGATCGACAACGTCATACCTTTGCATCCCTAGCCTTACGTAAGCGCTACAGCTATCTGGCCGAGCCTGCACTGAGTGAGTTTGACATCTTCACTAACCCTGTGATGAATTTAATTATGCCACGTTTTGTGGATAAGTTAGTTAATTAACAGCTTTAATTAACCTGTAAAATACGTAATCAATATGTAGATCGGTGTGACTTATTTAATGTGCAAATGCATTATTTCTCATCCTACATGACATGCACTGTCCACATGCTTGTTTACAAAGTGGTATATATTTTTGCATGGGTCAGTAAGTGGTTTTAAGTTTCTGTGCCATGCTTGCCCACATTGTGAGTTGATGTTCTTCTGGGTTAATTTCCAATGATGTGTTATACAAGTCAAATTTTTTCTTTGACTTACCAGCACCATGGTAATAGGCATTTTTGGATGGAGGTCAAAGTAAAAATTTTTCTGTATTTCATTTGTCCCCTCTGAGTTTAAAGCTCTTTTTGGCTTTGTGATGAAGTAGCAGTTTTGTGTGGGACAAAGATGCATGTCAGAGGTCTTGAGTTTGGCTTTCTTTCAGGTGTTTATGTTTTTCCACAGTCTTTGCTTGTCACCAATTTGATGCTTCATGACAAAATGGGCCAAAACTTTAGTCTTGGAAAACGCATTTTGTCATATGTGTTTTAAGAGAAAATGAAAATGGAACCTTCAACAGCCCTTGGCTCTGTTGTATCACAGTTTCTAAATTGTGTGAGGAATCTGTCATCATGTACTTTTTGGACCAAACAGATAAAAGGCACTTTAAAAAGCGGATTGAATTTAGAGCCAGGACCCAAATGCTGATATTAGAGTTGCTAAAGTCCAAAGAGAGAAGTTGTTTTTGTGCTTATCCTGGTGCATTTGTCTCGCCATTTCTTTCTGTTGTCAGTTGTTGGTCTACGCCATTGTCTTTGGAAATTTGCTTTGCTGCTGTTTGTGCTCTGTTCTGTTTATTTCTTTTGTTGTTTTTTGATTCATCTACCAAACAGAAATCACGCAGGAACACAACTGTTTTTGTTCTGTTCCATCTTTAGTCTGTAATTAAATATCTTACCTCATGTAACTGTTATTATTCCTTATTTAATACTAGGACTGTTTTACTGACCAACTCTTCCTCCTCTGATCTCCTCTTCTTTCACATTTTTTTCTCCTTTACCTTTCCCCAACATGATTTTCTGTTTATCTTTACTATTCTGCATTTTTCTTGTTATTTTTTTTTGCCATTCCTTCTTCATCATTGTTTCTATGAATTCACCTGAAGAAACAGAAGTTGAACGAAGCGCAACAACAAGAGCATTGCCTGCTGGTTACCCTCACAAACCTGTCTTTCCAACCAGAGCTTGCCCACCATGGTCGACTGCTCCTATTACCGTCCCTGGCCAAACAAGGTCCGTCGGAATGGGGGGTACCCTCATCTCTACCGATTCACCGGCAGCCTCACCAGCTGCTTCTCCACTGAAATCTACTTGGCCCCTCTCAGCCCCATCAGCTGCATGTCCGACATCTATAAAAGTTCCACCAGCCCTTACCCTGTCATCCCCAGTCAAATCTGCCAGTGACATAGCGTCCTCATCCCCCATTCGTTCTTACAGGACTATGCCCTCACCCATTAAAACTGTAGTCCACCAGGGTCAGTACCCTGTCCAGGGATCTACCAGCCTTGTGTCCTCTGGAAGTCCATGCAAACCTGCTACTGATCCAGCTTCTATCAAAAGTCTGGCTTCAGCATATACATCAAGGACTTCTCCACTTCACTCAATACCCAATGGTTATATACCAGAAAAGTCTCCAGCTTCTATTCCTTCTACAGCATCACCAAAGACATCGTACAGCATGTACAACTCTAATCTACCTTTTAAAACTGCCCTTGGATCCACTGTTGTATCAGATGCAGGGGCACATACCCTTTCTTCTGTTAAAAGCATCTCCAGTCTGTCCTCTTTGAAAACCTCTGTAGACTCAACACTCTCATCCCGAGGAGGGAGAACATCCATCTCATCTCTCTCCTCCACTGGCCAAACAACCATTGCTTCCTCAGAATTGATGAATGGATCGCTCTCACCTGTAAAATATCCATCCTCTTCGTCCACGCCAACCTCCCCTTCCTCACGCCTTATTTCAGAGAGAAGTAGCAGCCTTCAAGAGAGGATCCAGGCCACCACCCAGGCAGCAACCTCTGGTGTCAGCGCAGCCATAAACGAGGCTATAGACTCGTACTCTGTCTCAGGCTACGGCACTCTTAAGTCACTGTCGTCCTCGCGTAGATCTGCAACAGCAAGCTCTGCTTATGGTTCTCTGAGATCTGTAGCTGCCTCCCCAAACACGGCAGTTTCGTCTAATACAATGACTGTGCCTGTCTATTCATTGGTTAATGTTATCCCAGAGACCCCTGCCAAACCAGGACCTGGGTCTCTTAAGATGGCTCTTCCCGACCCCTCTCACACCCTATCGTTATCATCTTCCTCTTTGCCTTCCTGTATTACTACAACAAAAATAAATTCCCAATTAAAATCCCCTCCATTTATCACACCACCCATTATCCACCCAACTGCAGCTTCTAACCAGGAGATCTTGAAAGATGTAGCAGACATGAAAGAAGATCTGATTAGGATGACAGCTATTCTGCAGACAGACACACAGACTGCAGCTAAAACTGTCCAAACATCACATACTGGCACTCCCAAAGAGACTAAGTTAGAGGAAGAGGAGCCATATACTCTCATGGAGAAAGTTAAAGAAGATTTAGTCAAAGTCAGCGAGATATTACAGAAAGATATTATTAGTGAAGCTAAAGAAAGAGCCTCAGAGGACGACTGGGAAGAATTTTCCAAAGATGAGATTGAAGAGGCCCAAAGAAGTGCCATCTCAGACTATTACTCTCCTTTTGATGAGCACACACTTTTACTTAAGCACCAGTCAAGCAAAGACTTAGACTTGTCTAAAGTAGTAGACTTTTTATCAAATGATATCGGTGCTAGCTCTCTCTCAAAAATGGCAGAGCTGAAATGTAGGTATGAGGAAGAGGCAAAAAGGGATGGGGAAGGGGAAGAGAAACAGAAACGTGTTCTCAAGCCATCCATGTCAATACAGGAGCACAAACTCAAAATGCCTCCACCAGTTTCAGGCATGCTCAGATCTCCCTCAGAGAAGGACCTAAGCAAACTTGCTGAGTCATATCAAGGGTCAGACACTATATTGGAATCGCCGGAAGATCTGTCTCATGAGCAGGATAAGAGTCCTCTGTCAGACAGTGGCTTTGAGACCAGGAGTGAAAAGACACCCTCTGCTCCCCAAAGTGCAGAGAGCACAGGACCTAAGCCTTTATTCACAGATTCCCCTATCCCCCCCTGCGTAACAGAGACCAGGACTGAAGTAGTCCATATTAGGAGCTATGAGCAGCCTGACGAGCTTTGTGAGCCTGGTCTAATGGAAGAGGCTGCAACTGCTCTCCCTGCCATAGAACCACCTGAAGCAATTTCAGCAAGCTCCAGCAAAGCCCTCCAGATGAAAATGCCTGAAGAGGACTCAATCAAAAGCATGTGTCTTAAAGAGGAAACCCACATTACCACCACTACCAGGATGGTCTATCACAAGCCCCAACTGACTGATGGTGCAGAGATGATAGAGGAGGCAATGTCAGTTAGAGATATCATGAAAGCTTTCCAGTCAGGTAGGGATCCATCTAAAGAATTTGCAGGCCTTTTTGAACACAAAGCTAGCCAGGATTCTGTCAAAGGTGATGAGCTCACTCCTAGATTCCTTGACAGAGATGTTAAATCCAAACCCAAAGTTGAAAGGATAATTGAGGTTCATATTGAGAAGGGCCACAGCACTGCAGAACCGACTGAGGTCATTATCAGGGAAACCAAGAAACACCCAGAGCTTTATGTTTACAAAGGTGATCGGGGGATAAAGGAACTGACTGATTATGATGAAGCCCAACAAGAGGAAGAGGAGCTTGCTGTCGACGAATCCCTGCCCACCTTCCTGGAAACATCTCGCGTTAATACTCCGGTGTCACAGGAAGAAGACAGTCGTCCGAGTTCTGCTCAACTCATAGCAGATGATTCATACAAAGCACTTAAATTTTTGAGCCAGCAGTCCATAGAATACTGTGATGATGAGCTATCAGAGATCCGAGGCGAGTCGTACAGGTTTGCTGAGAAAATGCTTCTCTCTGAAAAACTTGATGCAACATCACTGAGCCACTCTGACACCGAGGATTCAACACTGGTTTGTGACAAAATCCGCCACCTGGGTACTGAAGAAAGTAGTAGCCGTAGCACTGAGTGTGCAAGTCAGCAGCAAGGAAGCCCCAAAAGAGAGTTTGTCTCAAAGTCATCAAGAGATGGGTCTCCTAAATCTGCTAAATTCCTGCACAGGGATGATCCATCTCAGTTTGATAAGGTAACAGTGCTCCATTACTCCACAGAACAGGGCAGCCCTAAACATGCAGTTTGGATGCGTTTTACAGAGGATAAACATGACAGGAGCAGGGATAAGTTGCTTTACGAGGATAGGGTGGACCAAACTGTAAAGGAAGCTGAAGAAAAACTCAGTGAGGTCTCACAGTTCTTCCGAGATAAAACGGAAAAGCTCAATGACGAGCTTCAGTCTCCTGAGAAAAAGCCTATAAAACGAGAGCTCAAGGATCCCAGGTCCTGGCCTAGCTCACCCAGCAGCAGCCCAGAGAAAACCCAGCAGAAACCCAAAGCAGGAGAAGAGGTGTTCAGTAAAAGCAAACTCAGGGAGCCTTCAGTTGGTAAAATGTTTGGCAGCACCACAGCAGCTGAAAAGAAAAGCTCTAGTCTACCAAGCAGCCCACAGAAAACTGTTCTCTCTCATACTAGTGAGGATAAAATCAAACAACAGACTAAGTCCTGTGTGTCTGAACCCTCCTCTCCTGCTCATGTAAAATCAACATCCAAAGTGAGTGAAGTGAGAAGGAAGTTTGAATCGGAGGCTCAGAAAATTACTCAAAGTCAGTCTAGTCCAGCCAAAATTCCTCCTCCAGTACAGCCAAAACCTTCAATAAAGAAGTTGCAGGAGAGCAAACTTCCTGTGTATCAATTTTTTGCAGGAGGAAAAGTGTCGAAACCATCTGAAACTTCAGAAGGGAGCCTAAAAAAGGATGTTGAGAAGGACACAAATGGTAGTAAACCTGGTGTGATATCAGCATGCCCAAAAGTCCCAAAAGTAGACAAGCCACCTAACAAAAACATACCAGACGCCTCTGTAAAAATCAGTGAAACCAAAACAGACAAAATAAGCACAAAGGGGAAGGATAGTCCATCCAGTGTAACTCAGGCAATTAAAGAAAGCAATAAAAGTCAGAAAGCTCAATCACCTATAATTCCTGATGGTGCTAAACATCCAGAGAAAGCCACTGACAGTAAAAAATACCAACAAGTTACAAAAAGTGAAAGTGCTTCCAAAGAAATTATAACTGAGCTATTCAAAAAGGATGCAGAGGAAACACTAAATAAAAATCTTAGAAAAAAGACAGAATCTCAAATTCCTGTTAGAAATACATCCCTCTCTTTAGATAATGACCTCACTAAGAAAACAACAATAACTAGACCCTCACAGATACCAACACTACCTAAAACCAAAGTGCAAAGTCATGAGACAGTCCCAGCCAAAACAGATCTCACCTTTGAAATTCTTGATAATGCACCCAGAGATTCAAATTCCAATAACCTTCCTAGCCCCATAGAAATCTTGGAGAAAGGCATTACACCTCCAACTGCTACAACAACCAGAGAGAACTTCAAGGGCATAAAAACATTACCCGTTTATGTTGGCGTTCAGGTGGGCAGACAGGCAGAGAGGGAAGCTAAGGGAGCACTGTACACTGTCAAACAAAAATCTAACTTAGCACTAAGCCCCATAAGCCCAGATGATGACACACTAGAGCAGGTTTCTTTCATTGACAGCTCAGGAAAAAGCCCCATTACACCAGAGACTCCCAGCTCGGAGGAGGTCAGCTATGATCTCACATGCAGGACCCCTGATGGCTTTATGGGATTCTTGCCAGGGAAACCAAGCCCCATCATGGAGGTATCTGAGGAATCAGAGGGAGATGACCAGGGCAAGGTTTTCTCTTTTAAAGAAGCTCTACCAGAAAGCAAAACAAGTATTTACTCTACCCAAGCAGACATAGCTAATGCCAATAAGGAAGAAATAAAAACTGACAATCAACACGAGTTGAGCATCAGCAATTTAAACCAACACGAAAGAGTCACTGGCATGCATGACGAAATAACAGGACAGGAGAAGCAACAAGCCTCAAAAGACAAAGGTATTGCATATATTGAGTTCCCTCCCCCTCCTCCTCTGGACTCAGGTTCAGAAATGTCAGACCCAGAGAGAAAAGGTTCCTGTGCTTCTTCCGAGACCGAAACAGAAATGATGGAGGTGAATTTGCAGGAAGAACACGACAAGCATTTCCTGATCGAGCCAATTATACGAATACAGCCTCCATCCCCAGTGCCCCCTGGGGCAGATGACAGTCAGTCAAATGGTGAAGAAGAGGATGATGAATCAATCTTCCAACCCATTCCATGTAAGAAATTCACTTCTAAAGTTTCTGAGGAGGAGGACAAAAAGAAAGAGAAGGAAAAGGCATCTAAATCCAAAAAACATGACAAAAATGGAAATGGGACCAATGGTGGCACCAATGGCACCAATAGCACTAATGGCTCTAGTAATGGCTCAAAAGTTTCAAATGGCAAAGGCGAGGACTATGAATGTGAACAAAATGGAAATGACCAGTCAATTACAGACTGTTCAATTGCTACCACGGCTGAATTTTCGCATGACACTGATGCAACAGAAATAGACTCCCTCGATGGATATGAACTCCAAGATGAGGATGATGGCCTGTGTGAGCAGGCAGACTTACGGCTGTTTGGTCTTCCAGACAGCCGGAGAGATGTCTGGGCAACAGATACGTTTAGGTCTTCTGATCGCTCTTTTCCCCAGACTAAACTGGAGGTTATTGAAGAGGAGAAAACCCCAGAGGAATGTCCAAAGGATATTATTGGTAAAGAGATGCCCTCAAATGGTGGAAAGCCTGATGGTGTTAGTAAAGATGGAGCTAAAAGTCAGGAACAAAAACATTCAGATAAAGAGGGGTTTTCAGACACTTACTTTAGTTATAAGATAGAAGAGGAGTTTAATTCTCCTTTTAAGACTGTTGCCACCAAAGGGCTGGACTTTGACCCTTGGCCCAGTAAAGGTGGAGAAGAAGTCGTTGATATGGGAGGGACACAGGGAAACAATGGTGAGCCTAAGCCTTTTGGACTGGCTGTCGACGACCAGTCCCAGGCCACAACGCCAGACACTACCCCAGCCCGAACTCCAACGGATGATAGCACGCCGACGAGCGAGCCAAATCCATTCCCCTTCCATGAAGGGAAGATGTTTGAGATGACACGCAGTGGTGCGATTGACATGAGCAAGAGGGACATGGTGGAGGAGAGGCTCCAGTTTTTTCAGATTGGTGAGCATTATTACGCAGCGGGCAGGTACAGGGTCAGGGACACCGAAGTAGATGGGAGGGAGCAGTTTTATATTCAAGAACCCACAAATACCTTCACAGTCCCCCAAGTACCCATTCAGACTACTACTGTCCAACTAGAAATATCAAATCAGGCTAGCAGTTATAGCACATGCAAAAACTCATCCACTAACACCAAGCCTAAATTCTCCACTTTTAGAACAGAATTCAAGCTGTCATCTGATAAAACATCCAGTGCCTCAAATATCACTGCTAAAAGTGGAACACCAAGCACCTTTGATCATTGTAAAGACAAAACCTCAGGGGCGATTGTAGATAGTTTTTGCCATGCAACATCAAATTGCACAGATTATTTTAATTTTAGTGCATCAAACATTACTGCAGATAGGTCCAAACAGACTGATCATTTGGCATGGACCTCAGAGTTTCAAAACACAGTTTACCAAAGCACAGGTTATTCTTCTGCACCTTCGCAACAGATTAGCAGTTTGCAAACATCGAGTGACAATATCAGTAGCAATATCCCTGAGTGCCATTCAGATGTCTTTCAGACTGGCAGTGTCATGTACAATGTGTTGTCCTCGTTAAGATCCACTCTGCAGGAGGTCAGCAGGATAGAAGCTTCCTTCAGGCAGTTAGATGAAAGCAGAAGTGAAGGCAGGGATTTTTCTAATGTAGCAATAATAAACGCTGAAGCCAAAAAGGTCAAAAGCCAGATATTCAAGTCCAGGTTACCACTGAGGGTACCCTGCCAAAAACTATGCAGTCATACTCAATCAATGGCGAAAAACAAGCCACAAGAAAATAATAAAGTCCTACTTAGGAAACATGGAATGCTTAAAATCAGGGAACGATTAGATCCTTTTAAGAATTTATTACCAAGGTCGAGAATTCCATTATTAAAAGCCATTAAATACCCTTCTTGTTTGCAAGAGCAGAAGCAGGTCTGTACTAAATCTACTGTTAGGGATAGGAGCAATAACTCTGGTAGGGATAGTAAGCAGCTAACTAAAAGAAAACCCATTTTGATAAAAAACGCCAGTAGAAGTACAACAAAAGAGATGGGGAGAAAAAACAGCACAGTGTCAAAATGTTTAAAAGCAAAGTCTGTCAGTAGCCAGATAGTCAAGTCTTTGGACAAAACCATTTCCAAGAAGGCTGAAGCAAAGTTAGAGGGGAAAACACTGCCCACTGAGGATGAAGAGAGCTGCAGCCACAGCACTACCGGGAACACTTCCTTGTCACAACCATCTAGAGCTTCTAGAAGTTCCTGCCCTTCACGCACCTCTACCTCCACCTCCACCAGCACCACTACATCAACATCATCTCCTATAGATGTGAGAGGTGAGGTTGAGCAGGCCAGCAGTGAGAGGATGAGGAGGAGCATGAGGAAAAGTAGGCGGACACTTGGAGGGAAGGAGCAAGAGCAGAAGGAGGAAGGGAGTCAGGTTGATCAACCAATCCCCGCTCCTGTCACGGAGAACGAGACTAGTTTGTAAACCCTTTCTAAAAACTTGTTATACTTTACCTTTCTCTCTATGAGATGCATGCAGCTGTTGTGGGTGCTTGTGATGTGACTTTGTAATGTAGCCGTCATTTCTTCTTCCTGTCATTCTTGTTATGTGTCCTGTGCTGTCTGACTTGTTCAGATAGAGGCTACAACGTGGAGAATCTGTCATAGACTCTGTCGGTAGAGCAGAAGGTTTTAATTCTTTTAGGAAACAGGACAAGCAAATACATTTCAATGTCTAGAAGCACCTTTTAGTTGTCATAAATGGTTGCAAAAACACCTCTGGGAGGTTACTCAGGTTACTGAGTGTACATTCCTTTCACAATAAGATGAAGTTAGGTTTGCACCGACCCACATGACACAACACCACGGCACTCACCTTCACTTTAGATGTGTCTGAGATCTAGATGTAAATGACTGTTTGGGGGAAATATGAAGGTGTGTTTGTTTTGATCTGCTTGCCTGGTTTGTAGATATGTTTGGTGGTACTTTTGCTCTGTGAAATTACTGTGAAAACAATACATCGGCTGAACTTGCCAATCAGTTGAATGACAGCTACACAAGGGCATGTCAGTGCAGTCAGCCACTGGCACTTTGCTGTAGCTAGATTGCTTTTGATTTCAAGTTTAAGCTATGAATTGTTTTTATCAGTGAGTGGGAATGTTGCTTGAAGGTAGATTGTTTGTGGTTAGTTATGGAAACTAATACTACTAAACATCAAACTTATTAGTGTAAAAATGTCATTGATGATTTTTCTGGCCTCACAGATTCTCAAATCTTTGATTCCCCTTGATGTTATCAGCTATCCGTGAGCCTAAAAGTAGTTAATATAATGATTTAATTACATTAATACCTGAATATAAGTACACAGAACTAAAGAAAATAGACTGCACATAAAAGAACAGGTCTGCAAAGTAATGTCAATGTGGAAGGGCTTGACACCTGCATTCCTTCTAATGGCCAAGAGTAATCAAGGAGTGTTTTCTGTGGTTGCAAAACGAAATCTGATTGGTTTAAAGTTGAATTCACCTCAAGGCACTTTGCATTGTAAGGTAAAGAGTCTACAGTAATCCAGAGAAAACCCCAACAATCAGCCGACCCCCTATGAGCAAGCACTTGGCAACAGTGGGAAGGAAAAACTCCCTTTTGCCAGGAAGAAAACTCAGTTTAGAAGCAGGCTCCGTGAGGAGGAGCCATCTGCCACGACTGGTTGGAATAAAGGGTGCATCTAATTGTAAAGTTGTCATATTTTAAAGTACAGTACTAATCAAAATGTAATCAAATAATGCTACATTATAGTTCTATGTATTTATACTTATTTTTAAATATAGGTATCATTAGAGTCATTGTCATTTTATCATTATATGTTTCCCATTCCTGGGTACAGATGGTGTGGAGCCTCACACAAGGTCTAGAAATGAAATGAAAAGCTGTAGAATATAGTCCTTAAAACATTTCATTGGAGAGCTTCAGCAATTGTGGTAGGTTTTGTGTTAAGCTAAGTAAACCATTAACTGTGAGCAAATTAATACCAAACAGACAGATATTATTGGATTCCTTCTCATCAAGTTTTCATCAAAAGAGCAGAAAAAAATCCTAAAACTATTTAAATAAGCATTTATTTTCTTAACTGCATGTTGAGGTTTGTCGGGCCAGAAAAGCTCTATTTTTCTTAGAAGTGAGACATGGGACAGTGAGCTAAAGTTGGTCCTTCTTTGTTCGGGTTTAATATAAAGACTGCACTAAGAACAAGAACCTCTTCATGTAGATATTCATTGAGTAGTTATTTAGCAGGTTACATCAACGTGGAAGGTCCAAAACAGACAAACTTGAAGTTCACAATCCCAATCTGTTTCTTTCATTAAATGTCATTGATCTGTTCTCTGATTGTGTGTCTCTCACTGAGAACCACATGTGATTCATTTGGAAATTTCTGTCATTACATAACACTAACTGTTTGTACCCTGGCCTTCCTTGCTTCCTTGCGCAGGCCCTCACAGTCCCTGTGAGAGAACAGACCTCCGCATGGCGATAGTAGCTGACCACCTTGGACTCAGTTGGACTGGTGAGTCTGAACACATCTATCTTTTTTTGTTTGTTTGTTTCGATTGTGTAAAAGATTAAGCCAAACACAACCACAAAGTGATGTAAAAAAAAAATATCATAAAATGTGAGAATTTTTAAGGCTGAAGGAATGAGCAGGACTGAACCGGGCTCTTGGGGTCAGTTTTTAAGGGTTTGTTGCCACCTGGTGGATGTATACTATAAAAATGTCTCAACTGATCAGTACTGCAGTGGTATTTTTAGCCACATACTGCTACAGCATCATTGGTACATAGCATATAACAAAAAAAATAACTATAAAACTTCTTATGTTTGGATGTTTTTCAAACTGAGGGCATACTGAACTGCTGAATACATTTAGGAGATACTAGGATTTGAAAGGGTGAAGAAAATATATAACGCAATACAAGCATTATTGATTTTAAGGAGCATAAAGCTTTGATACATCTTGAAATTTGATTGTATTTTCAGAGGAATAGCAGGCATATATTTTATTTTGAGCGGCAATTAGGGCGTGGCCCCCGCGGCCGCCTGCACTGCAGCACTTTGCCCCACGCCTACCAGCATTTGTGCGAGTGGCTGTGAGTGCACTGCAAACGTATGTCCATTGAATGAGTGCCCAGCTGAGAAAAGGAATCTAATCCATATTTAATGTGTGTTCCAGTTGCAGAGCTGCAACGAACCATCAGACCTGCTGAACATTAGCTTCTTGTGGGTTTAGATTTAGAGTAATTCTCGTCCTTCTTGCTCCTTCAAACTGTGTCTGACACATTGTTTGGCAGTAGTTCATTTCTGTGCTGCAGTTTAATCAGTGTATCAGCACATCCGTCACCTCCTGCTATGTAGGCAGTCGAGCGTAGCCTGTAACATGGGCCCAGATGACTTTGGAGGTAGATGTAATTGGTGCAAACATGAAAACTAATTCAAAATGCCACTTTCTCCACGGTGCATTATCTAGCTAAATATTGTTGCTGTATTTGTTTTTGCATTTCTGTGCATTTCTGTTGTTAGGCATGATATTGTCTGATTTATCAACAAGAAAGCAATCTCTATAAACTTCATATGAACACGTCAGATCTGTAAGGAAGGAACACGTTTTCTCTTTGCTTTCTGTTTGTAGTATGATTTCTAGTCACGTTTGAGCAAGCTTTGGCATGCGTGCAGGCAAATAGTGATGTGAAATAATTTAACTTCACAACTTGACAAAAACGAAGCGATGCACGGCACTGACGGCTGATCCAACAGATGCAACAGAAGCACACCACCCACATTTATACCACTGGTAGTCATGCTTGCAAGCAGTTCTCCAGAAAACCAACGGCACGTCATGGCAGCTCAACATGGATGACGTTGTGCATAGGTCGAATGCTGATTGGTTAAAAAGAGGCCCCGAACAAGAAAGGGAGCAATAGCACAGTCGACCACTACTGTGAGAAGCTAAAAATTATATTTTTTTTAAAGATACGACGAAAAAAGATTTAAAAAAACGTAGTTTCACTTCAGCTCTTTGTATGCTAGAATTTCACTCATGTGAATGAATAGCTGAAGGACTACCAAGAGACCAGATAAAACAAATCACGTCACTTTGGAGGTCAGTAATGGAGCTGCAGAAATTTCCTGTTGTGGATGAACACAACTCCAGCCCTGCAATTCATCTATTCGGCTTATATTTTCCTGTGTTATATGCTTCTGTTACAGAGCTGGCCAGGGAGCTGGATTTCTCTGTGGATGAGATCAACTTAATCAGAGTGGAAAACCCAAATTCCCTGACGGCACAGAGCTTCATGCTCCTAAAGAAATGGGTGCACAGGGACGGTAAAAACGCCACAAGTAAGTACCGAAGTAGATATGGCTGCTGTAAATCATACTCATATACATTTCAGTGGCAGGTTTATGAGAAAACGAATCAATAAAATGACATTATTAATGTTTTGCGGTGCCACAACATCACCTTATGAAGTAATTCCTGTCTCTCCCCTCCCCAGCGGATGCTTTAACTGCGGTGCTGACTAAGATCAATCGGTTGGATATTGTGACTTTGCTGGAAGGGCCCATATTTGACTACGGTAACATTTCAGGCACACGCTGCTTTGCCGATGATAACGCAGTATTCCCGGATCAGTCCGATGGTAAAGTGTAGCCCACCCTAGCTGAACTCAGTCTATCTCTCAGTCTATCCCTTCACCCTTCTTCACCACCTCTCTCAGCCAGAGGCAGTCGGACACGACTGCGTAAATAAATATTGAACCAATCAGGCTTGACTAAACTGTGGAAGTTAATGACCAAAGTGAATTAATGCTCCAGCAGGTTCATTGAGTTCATGCCAGATAATGGACCGTCAGGTAGTAAACGCGCTGGAGCCGTGTTTATTGAGCAGTCAGCTTGTTCGTTTACCAACACAGGCCGGTGCAATTCGTTCACAGCACTCAGTCTTTGGAACTGTAATGACACGTGACCGATTGATAGAAATTCGTTCCCATATTATTTTAATTAAGCGCAGGAAACTCTGTACCATTTTTGGGTGCATGAAACTTTTAGTATGTTTCATTGTTTTTGTCAGATTTACAAAAGCATGATGAAGGAAATGAATGCCGCCGCTGTCCCCGCTGATGAATGCATTTTTTGAAATCTTGAAATGAATTTTTCAGACGGGGCAGGGCACTGCTCTGTAAATTTGGTTTAACAGTAGTTATGTTTATGTGTATTTTTATAGTTAAACACAGTCATGGCATGAGGATACATGAAAACATAATTATAACAACCAATTTTGAACAATGGCATGCTTGCTTTAAGCAGTATGGCAGATCCTTTTCTCTCCCTCTTCTGTATTTCTCTCTTTCCTCTTATATGAAAATGAAATATGGCGGCAGTCTCTGACTCTGACAGACGCATTGAAGGCCATTTCAGAACTTTGACCACAGTGTGCCGTTCCCCTCCTCACATTACAGAAAAGTTCTCAAATACATTTCAAACGAAAATTCTTTATTTTTAATCCTTTGTGTTTTGAAGACCACTGTAGTCACTTTTTATATAAAAAAATCATGTATTTTCTTTTATTAATTTGCCAGTTTTCCACTTTAAAAACACATTGGTAACATATGTTAGATAACTATATTTCAATAACAAGAGATCAAGAATTAAACATGATTTATAGTCAGAGAGAAAATCATGTATTTGGTGATTAGACTCTGATGACCCATCATGGCAGAACAAAATCCCAGCAGTGATATAATTTAGGACAGGACCCCCCCAGAGTCTAGACACTGGTGGTGGTGAAGATGAAGACTGAGACTTAAATAGAGCTCTGACTGGGGGTGGAGATGGGGAGGAGGTGGGTTGCATGAATGAGATGATTGGACTAGAGAAATGATGTGAGTATTGAGACTGACAGCGTGGGAAAGTGGTAAACATGTACACATAAAAGCAGCTGAACACCCAGGAATGCAGGCAGATGAGTGATTACAGAGCTTCCTTATTAAAATTACGCATAAGCTTCATAAAGCAGCAGCGCTGCAGGCTCAAGACTGCCAGTCCCTTTGACAACTCAACAACAACCACATAGTATCAAAGGACTGAAAAGAGAAGCATGACAGAATCAATAATAATAATAATAATAATAATAATAGTAAGCAGTATAATTATAATCACAAATGTCTTCAGTTAAATCAATAATAATGCTTTTTTGTTTCCTGTCTTTTGTCTCTGGCTATTACTGCAGCTCTGTTAACCGACTGCCAGTTTTTATTTAAGGAAGTACAGTAAAGCCAAATAAGCTCGTCTCTGGATTCAGTCGACGAGTTCAGAGTCTGGTTTGGCACTTTAAAACAAAATTCTGAAACGGTCTCATTTCCAGTCTGTCTAATTAAGTTTTCTTGAAGTCATCTTAACACAAGGATCCTTGTTCCTGTTGCCTTGAATAACAACAGAGCCGAGAGGATCATTTTGCAAAGATGATTTCAAGGGGAACTGACTTAAGTAGATTAACAAAATGCATGGCTATGGCTTTGTGTGAAGGGCTGCCTGCTCTGTTGTTGATTCACACTGATACACTTTCAACACTCTTTAAATGGGCGAAGCCTTTTCAACATATCCAGAAGTGTTTTTTGTTTTTATTTTTTTAATGACTTGCACATTTTGATCTGGATGTGCTCTGCTCCACACGGCACTCACAGATGGGTTGAAAACGAAACGCCTTTTTTCAAAGTGTACAGTGTATACTAATGCTTCTGTGTCACTGCTGTTAGCTATGTGATACCTGTCATCTCCTGGTTCCTCCGAGCCTCCCAGCCTCTACGCTCCACTGTAGCTTCCTCTGCTTTGAGACCAGCAGACTCCCTGCCTCTTCATCCTCCTCTTCCTCTTGCTTCTGAGTGACTAATTTTCCACAGCAAATGCCCTTGTCTACTGAGCAGCACTAATCAGCTACTTCCCACCAATGGCTACCTTTTGCTAACCTCAGCAGCTTCAGTATCCAGTCATAGCTTCTGCTCGTACCCTTGCAGTTGTGTAGAATAAGTCTAGAACAGCACAGTCTGTCATTACTAACAGCTTTCTACAGGTTGTGGAGGAATCTAGCAATCTTACAGCTCTTTGGTAAGGGGTTAAGATCGCTCTTGTCAGCCTCTGCACAAGCTGGATGACACTGACAGCTAATTGCTGTCAAGGCCCATTTCAGACGCTCTTATCCATGGCATAGAAGTCCTCCAGGGGAGTCTCTAAGAGTAAAGCTCGTTTAACCCAGTGTACATTTGCCAAATCAAATCTTAAAGACTATCAAGTCTTTAAAAAAACATCACTTTAAAGTTGAGAAGTTATTATTTGACTTAGCAAACGTGAATCATGCCCATTCTTCTGAACTTTCAGGACCTTTCTAAACACTGGTGACATATTGTGTAATTTGATTTGAGTAAGAAATCTGATATGAAGTGTTATCACAAGGTTCTGCAACTTTGTCCATACTTGATCTGAATTTAATCAGATTTCAACATGGCGTCCTGGTGAACCACTAGACCGCTTTCAACTGGCTGCCATTTTTAAATCACTCCATGAAAGTTATTCTGACCACTAACTGTGATTTCAGCCAACATGAGATTTTGAGTTTAATATCATTGGCGATGAGATTTCTTCACCTACAATCTAGAGACAGAACAGCAGTTGAATGTACAAAGAACAGGAAAAACTTGAGGAACTAATGTATTTGCCCCCTAAAAAGGACCCAACCACAAGGTAATTACGATATAATGCACCATGCACAAGCATAAATGCAGGCAATGAGTCAGCCACTTACATAGAAAGATTCACCACAGACGTCTGATTGATCCTGGGGAACAGGATCAGGCATCCTTTAGATGTCTTAGAAGAATGATGAGTTCTGATGGGAGATCTTTGAGAAAGCCACCTTGTACCGACACTGT
>VURO01023375.1:27047-40031 GCA_015108175.1 Pelvicachromis taeniatus | reverse complement strand
GTCTTTATTATTGTTTTTTTTTTTGAGCTTTTTTTTTTTTTTTAATCTATGCACACATCTTTCTGAAACTTTGTTTAAAATGCATCATTTTATTGTATTTTTTTTCCATATTTCTATATCATAAATGTCTGCTTAAACATTTTCAGCACTGGTGTTCACAGTGCTTTTGCCGCTGCTGGCTTTGGTTTTGAAGTTTGGACGTATTGAGACAGCCCGCAGGATGCAGTATTATGACATGATTTACCAAACCTGCCACTCTAAATACTCACCTTTCCAAAACCTTTCCACTTTATGTGATAAATATGTTCTAGGACATTTATCCTGGTTTTGCATCCATTAGGATTTGTGGGCTGTTTGGAAATGCTGCTTTATTTATTTGCTCAATAACAATCTCAGAGATAACCATACTTGCACCTTTACCTTCCTCATTTCTTTCTCACTTTTCCACCCATATAAAAACTTTCACCCCAGGGAGAGGAGGCCAGAAACATTCCTGGAGATTCTGTGACAGAGGAGCAGTTCATAGATGAAGACGGGAATCTGGTCACCAGAAAAGTAACCATCCTCTTTCTCCTCCATTGCTTTTCTTGTCTCACACCTCATATATATGCCACGTATAGCCACAGTAAAATTTAATAGGGAAAACGATTAACCGTGGAAGGCAAAAATCTGTTATGTGAGTTCGATCTGTTTCCCCTTTTGGTTATACGCTCTTGGTTTGGGGATTGAGTGGTCATCTCACCCTCTAAATTGCTGTCCATGTGCAGACTAGAGGGATTAGATGACCAGGACCCTCCAAAAATGGAGGGTTTGGGCCAAGGAGGGGAATTTAGATTGGACCTTATTGTCACAATGATGCCGACAGGCTCTTAGATGCATGAACAAAGTCCATCACATACCATCCCATTGACTTTTACATCCACTTCTACATATCTCCCTCATCCTTCTTTCTATCCCTTCTCCTCTCAATACCCCCACCCTCCTCTTGCCGACATGCTTCTGCCCCTGCAGGTGATCAGAAAGGTTGTGCGCAGAGTGTTCAGCTCAGAGGAAAGGAGGCAAAGTGAAGGGGAATTTATTGCAGCAGAAGAACCTGCTGCTGCTGGTGGAGGAGGTGTTGGTTGTGGTGTAGCTTCAGGTGGAGCTGACACTGCTTCTTCATCAGGAGCGGCAGCAAGAGCCACGGGGGGGAAGGGCAAGAAGAAGGGGAAGCGCTCCCGACACGGCCACAAGGAGGAGCCTCAAAGAGTGAAAACTGAGGTTGCTGTTGAAACAAACGGCCTGACTTAGTGAGCTGAGCTGTCTGCCTGCATGAAGCTGTAGTTTTGTGTAAACTATTAATCAATCAATATAAACTCTCAGCCATGAACCAACCTAAACTGCATTCCAGTGAGAGCAGGTGTACTACAAAGCAAGATTAATGGGTTAATGAGGTATGTTTAGCCTGGCTAGATCACCATGGCAACTTCGGCTGAACCGATAACATGGTCCAGAGTGGTTTATGTTCAGGGTTTTGTTGTAAAATTGTCTAGAAGCATCACATTTCCACAAATTCTTTTCCCTACGAAGTGCTTTAAGTGCGACCTATTCTCTTCTACATTACTTTCCATGGACACAACCTGCTGAGCCATGCCATACAAATATCTCCAAATGAAGCCATGCAGTACAGTTACACAGTCTTCATGAAGCTATAGCACAGAATGAATTAAGCACTCTTTAAATTTTGACGGCTGTAAAGTACACCTCCAATCAAAGGCATGACCAATAGTTCACAAATAATTCACAAAATTAACAATTTTCTGACAACGTAGCTGTCTTGGTTGCATCCCATTTCTCTGTATGTGACACTCAGTAAGCCCATTTGTGTAAAGAAGAGTAAAATGATGTGTCAAACACTCCCTTTGATGTGAGCATGCACAGATCCTAAAGCATAAAGCCCGGGTTGTCAAAGTGGATAGCCATCATCAGTGAAGGTTTAGGTTTTGTAGAGCAAGGTAACACAAAGAAATACTCTCTAATACCCTCTGGTGGAACAGGCAATATGTTTTAATTCAGGTTCAAGGGCCTTTTGCCCCAAGTGTCCCATGAGTTGATCCTGAAGCACAGGTGAGCTATAAAAAGAGTCCAGCTAAAATTTCGGCTAAACAGGTTGGTCTGCAACCAAGCAAGAGACAGGCGAGTAAAGACAAATTGCCATGACCATATCTTCACTGGGGACCTCACGTACATTTATAAATACGCATCAGTTTACACATGTAAAAACAGAAGATGAAGAGCTTGGCTAAGATTGGTTTATCCATACAAAATGGTAAAATGACAGAAGTGTCAAATGTAATGACTTAATTGTGATATTCATGCACCTTGAACTTTTATTTTGGCATTTAGATGTTGTTTTGCTGTTTCCTGTGTGAAAAATTGAGTGTGAGTTTATGAAATGCTGTGCAGTTTAGAACAGAATCATTACAGCAACCTTACTGTCTGAATACAGTGGTTGCAGTGTGTGTCTCCTCAGTAGCAGCGACTGCCTCTAGGTTGGGTCTAGACAGAGTTTGAGAACTACTAATATCAAGTGATTCAACTAATATAGAATGTCTTTATTCTATTTATTAAGCATGTGTGATTTCGTTTGCAAATGTACAGATGGATTAATTTTAACATTTTTCTCTCCTTAAACTCATCTTTCCTCCAGCATGCTGCCTGATGTACAAGATGAACCAAACTGTGCTTCATTAACACTCATGGATCATGCCTAGCCTGAGTTCATCACTGACATTTTCTTTCTCTCTCCCTCTTTTTTTTGTTGTTGTTGTTTTTTTTGTTCCTGTCTTGTGCTGAACCTCGCTGCTTTTTTTTAATCTCCTCCTTCCAAGCCTGGAGACGGTGCCAACAAGAAACCGGGGCGGAAGAGTCAATCGTAACAGTAGAGCTCTTAACTACAACTGGTAAGAGGTCACTCATAAAGACACTAAAAAACTCTAGTAAGTTACCCAAAAATTGACCCATAGCCAATGAAGATTATGTAGTTTTGTAAATACATTAAAAATATACCTTATATTTTTTGCTTAATATGAAGTATCTTATCAGCATGTTTAGCTGAAGACTTTCATTCTGAGAAAGAGGCAACACCACTCAGATGGCTGTATGCTGAATATGAAGCCATCTACCTTTTTAATTCTCATGTAATCAGCCATCTTTGGGTGTGAACAAGTAAGACGAGAACTGAGCTTTTCAACTGCTGTAAAACCGTCAGTGTAGTTGTGCTCATAGGCATTACAGTCAAGCGCACCGTGCAGATTCTTATTAACAAGAATATTTGTAAGGATTTAAAAGCTAATAGCAGTAAGTCAATTTGCTTGTTGACATTTAAATGTGGTTTTCATGTTCTAGTTAGTATTTTTTTTTTAAATATAACCAAAAACCCTCAAAATTATACATCACTGTTTCACATTGGGTGTAAACAAAGATGAAAACTAATCACTTGTGAGGTTTAGTAGGACACTTTCTGTAACGTTGCAAAATTAACTTGGACTTCATGTCCAAAATTTCTTTGTACAGTGTTGAACAGATATCTACTGGAGATGAACTAGGGCCTGCTGGTACTTTCTTGTAATTCCAATTTGTACCACAAAGTGGTGCAGTGAGTAAATTACACATTTAAACAGGAGAGTCAATAAAAACAGAATTACAATTGGGGCCAAGAAAAAAAAGATTTTTAAAACTGCAATCCTAAAACAGAAAAGCACATTTTATTTACCACAACTCAATCTGAAGTATAAACTTGTGATCCTTTACACTCAGGTCCACAGACATCCACCTGTGACCCCCACACACGACCCTTGGAGGAAAAACAGATCGGAGCCAATGAAACCGGGAGCCAACACGTGTCTGAAGCTTTCGCTTTACAACGCATGGTTTTCAGCAAGACAACACGTTACTTTTCTTTGTTTTCGCATGAGCATGTCACCAAACTCACTCACTGTTGGAAAACAACACCGAAGGACACGCATGGACGTGAGCTGGAAACTTCTTAAATCTTTGGCAAATGAAAGACGTCTGTGACCAAAGACGGCACAAACAGCGGGGAAAAAGACTTCACTCTCTCAGACACTCGCCTTGTATGGCTTTATTTTTTCCTCCCGCACCCACAGTATTGGGGTGTACCATGTGGTTCTTTTATAAAACAAAACAAAGGAGATATAATAGTACATGGGTGTTTTTGTTGTACATAAATGACACTGTATAAAATCTTAAAAAAAAAAAAAAGAATCGGTAGCTTCACAGATTGTTTATGCACTGATTTGAGTTGATGAAGCTTTGCAGAGTCAGTGCAGTTGTATTGAGAGGTCGACACTGTTCGTGCAGCCTGGAGTGTGTCACCTGACATGCTCTTCCCACATATAAAAAGGAACAAAAAAGCCGAATGTGAATGAAACAAATGGAGAAAAAAAAAAAGCTTGATTTTAAACAGAAGACATTTTCTTTAAAGCCAACAGCTACTCTGTCTGAGGGACATTCTCTATAGAAATGATATTTTGCTGCATGTGACGTCACTTTATTTTTAATGCTTTCCTTTCTTTCTCTTAATTCAAAGCACTGTAATACAACTTAGAGAGGGTGTGATGGTACTTCTGTCTGTGTGAGCACTCATAGTAACCCAAACTGTCATCTATAACTGTTTTTGTTTTTACAAATGACACTCCACATCCTAGTGACGAGATAGTACAGCATCCTACTTATGCAACAGGAAAGTACTGACACTGTCCAATGCATCTTTTAGACTAGCACTTTGTTAGCTCTAGACCGCTAGCAACGCTGTGTGTGTATGTGTGTGTGTGCGTGTGTATGTGTGTGTGTGTTTAACATCAAAAGGAATCCATGCATACTAAAAGTGTATGTTTAAGCTTTTAGTTCTATTGTGGTTTTAAAAAGGGGACTTTTGCTTTGATGATTTTTATCTTGCTTATTATGCGTCTATTTACACGAGAACAGAGAATCTCATTTTTAGGCCCATCACCCAAATCTAAACCTTTGTAATCACACACAAATCACTGTCAGTTATTAAAAATGTGACTTTCTGTTCATGTGTAAATCAGTTTTCCTGTTTGTTTGTTTTTCTTTCATATGAATCCACCCTAAGCATCCATTGTTGATGATAAATCTGATACCGACATGTATGACAAACCAACATAGCCTACACTGGATGATCCAAGTAATTATTTAAGCAGAAAAATAAATTGTGTTTAAACTGAACCTCTGTGCGATATCCTATTTGTCTTTCTGGTTGCACAGGCCCAGTGAAATAATGGACGTGCACCATGCTGATGTCTTTAAGACGTCATTTAATATCTCTCTCCTTCTCCAAGAGACCCCATGGAAACTAAAAGACAATAAAAGACCTGCAGATGTATGCTGAAGAGCTTTTTGTCATATATGCGTCACATGCTAGTGTCCACCAGTAAATAATGCCAAATAAATGAAATGCAGTCCCTAAACATGTGAGCCATTCTCCTTGTAAAGGCAGTATTACACACTACATTGCATTACACAATATAAATACGTAAAAATGATTATTGTATACACGTCTTAGACCAGAATAAGGTTATTTGGGGGCTATATGTCCATGCATCCATGCCACGTGTGACCCACAATGCCCCAGTCATGATCTTAACTAAACACTGGTCATGTGACCGCTTACATTCTGCATCTAACAAATTTTACATAAAAATATGTATTTAAAAAAATCTTTGTATATATATAAAAAAGATCCTTGCACCAGACTTTTTCACTTTATACATCAATCTGGCATAAATCAAACATGCAGATCATCGAGAATGTGATTTCTATACTGGATTGGTCGGGGTTAATAGGTTGCCGGTGGAAACTGTGCTACTGTTAGCAAAAGATAAATGAAGAGGAGAAGGGGAAGGCATGATGGCACATCATGCCAGAGGTGATCTGCTGTGGTGACCCCAAAACTGAGCAGAGAATAAGAAAAAATGTGAATTTGACCAATAAATTTGTGGGAAAATGTCCTTTCTTGTTCCGCAGACTACCAAGTTACAGTGAAAAACAAAGAACATCCAAGAACTCCAAATATGCAAATACAGCATTTCTTTTTTTACTGAAAATTAATAAATGAAATATTCATTGATTGGACTATTATTATAGTGACTTTGAAAGGATAAGATGTGAAGCTCTGCATAAGAAGGTAATCATTGTGAAATCATACAAAGCAGTTTTGCAAAAGTACTTTTTATAAATGAAGCAAATACAATGATATTAGATAAAAATCAATATCTGAATTTCTTACACATATTTTGCATATGATTTCTTCATTAAAATTTTCAAGCAAACAAAAAGATGATTGGAAACATCCAATCATTTTTTTTTTCCAGTAACTGCCCTGCAATCCAGCTAAGATTCAAACAATTGGTTCATCTTTTTGTTATTAGACTGTACCATCAGAGCGCTGCAAAGCTCTCAAAATATAATAAGTTCAAATTAATCCATATCTTATACAGGGACTTGGTGCAGCTCTTCTGTTAACTTCTTGTCTCAAACAAGACATTTTAGCTGTCTTTTCAACTTTATTCTGATTATAAAAGGTTTGGACAGCAGGTGGGTGCTTCTGCTCCATGACATCATCCAATCTCATTACAAAAATCTATGTAGAGTCTGACGTCTGAGTTTTTTGGCTCCCAGAGATTGCGTTTTGGTTTTTTATTTGCTATATTGTTACATGTTGTTGTAACTTCTGCTGCCCTCTTGGCCAGGTCTCTCTTGAAAAAGAGATTTTAATCTCTTTTAAATATATTTGATTTTTTTTTTTTTTTTACCTGATTGGAATATTCAAATTGAAATCTTATAACAAAAAAGACTTTAAGCCAAAAATATAAGAGACTGGATTTCAGAGGTATCATCATTTAGTCTCTCAAACTGTGCATGTTTACTTTGGTGCTCAAATAAAATCTAACAGTAAGACCTGATGGTGTAACCTGACAGTTGAGATTAATAAGTACCTAATCTCAGGCTTAAAGACTTTAAAAGACTGATCAGCTGGATGGATTCGTCCCGTGAGTTTTTAGATGTCTTTTCAGTTCGTCTTTCCTCAGGAATGTTTTCCCACGGGATGTGTCAGCTCTCCTTTGTGGACACCCATGTGTTTGGTGAGTGAGCCTGCAGCAGTGAAGCTTTTCCCACAGACATTACACAGATAAGGCTTCTCTCTCGTGTGGGAGCTCACGTGGATCTTCAGTGCGCCATGCTTGTAGAACTTTTTATCACAGATCACACACCGACGTGTGGACGCTGCTGTGTAAATCTCCATGTGCGGTTTCAGAGTGCCCCTTTGCCTGAACTCTTTCCTGCAGATCCTGCAAAGAAACAGCTTCTCCTCATGTCAGTCTTCATGTATTCTTCAAAGATAACGCTCCGACCACACACGCTGCAAACGCATGGTTTCTCCCCAGTGGGAGCTCTCATATAACCCCCATCATGTTTCCATTTTGAGTAAACGCTTTCCCCCAGACGGTGCAGACAAATGGTTTCTCTCCTGTGTGTGTTCTCATGTACAGCTCCATGTGTTTGTGGCCTTCAAAATGTTCACCACAAACTCCACAGGTATTTATTTTGGGGGTAAGCTTACAAGCGACGCTTCAAGCTCTCCTTGGTCTCCAAATGTTTCTCACACACGCCACACATATCTGCATCTCGCCTTCCTGCGCATGCTTCACGAAAGAGGTAGTAGACAGACTTTCCACACATCCCCGATCACTTTTCTTCCAGTCTTCATCACTCTTGCCCTCTCATCTCTCAGTATCAGAACCGTGTGCCTCAGATGTTTTCCACAGACTTCACACACATATGCACTTTTTTCATGCGTCAGTGCACGTTTCAGAAAAAAGCATCTGTACTGGAAAAAACTTTCCGCAAAGTCTGCAACAACTGCGTTCACTATTTTTGTTTGTTGTGGCTGTTCTCTGAGAACGATTTTTCATCTTCTTCCCAGCTGCACATTTTTGGTAAGATTTTTCACTCACTTTGTAAACATCTATACCTGGAGTTCCTGTCCGAAGTGTTCCTGTCTTTGATTTAAACAGCTCCTCATTTATATCTTTAACTTGACTCACACCTTTTGGATTTTTTGATGTCAGTACCTTTTGGCACACCTAGGTGCGCTCCTTCCTGCTCCATTTCCAACATTGTTGCAGTCTCCTTTTGTGCTTGTTGGGTTTAGTAAAACTGTGAAGGGTCTCCGTACACATCTGTTTAATCTGTCGTAGAGCGGGTATTGTCTCATCATACATCTGCTACTCAGATGAAATGGTCTTTTTCACCGTTGGACCCAAAGAGTGACACTTTGTCTAAAAGGAATATCAAAGAGGAAGTTCTGCATAGAAACAATGCCAATTAAATAAACAACATTAAAGGCAGCGATTCTATTTCTGTAACGTATTGATTTGTGTTTCAGGATGTAAATTAAATAGTCCTGCTTTTAAAAGGCAAAAAGGTTCCCCGTTTGAAATCTGGATGGGATGGGGGTCGTGTAAATAATTTCACAGAGTGCAGTAAATACTCTCCAACTGTATTAACCTTAGCTGCATTTTTTATTCTCACCAAAACTACTTGGACAGCTTTAGACACTAAGAGCTGCACAGTTGTTGTTGTTTTCATTCATTATCCTTCATTTATCCAATTAAAGTCTCATAGAAATTAAAATCTATTTTCCAAGAAAAACCTTGAAAAAGAATAAACTAAATATTGAAATGCATGACTATCACAAAAAATAGAATAATTTGTCTCCATGAACATGAAGTAATTTTCCTTTTCAAGGCCATTTCACACTTTGCCACGTAACCTGTGTGTGGGCAAAGGTAGGACACAGAAGAGCACAGTCAAAAAGTAGCAAATGAAGCCTCCAGAGACCACAAATTCAACCAAATACAGAATTGATCCTAAGCCTACAAAGCTCTTAAAAGCAGATGAACAGCATCTGAAAGTCATGTTCTTAAGAAATAGGACAAAAATCCATCAAAGGACTTGACGCAGGACCCGAGAGATACATCTGGCCTTTCAGTCGAGGCGCCTGCTGTTCACTGAAGCCTCATTAGTGAAGGTCACCCTTGGTTCCAGAAGCTTCAATAAATAAAATGTCTCCACTTTTTGCTCAGTATATAAAAACAAACTAGCTGAAGGCAGGTGACTCCGATAAGTCTCACTACTGAAGCAGTCACTTCTTTTAAAAGGTGTCTTGTGTTTCCAAACCTGGAGTGTGCAGCATTTTCTCCGTTACTTCTGTCAGTCTCCCTGCGACCAGCCTGCATTTCACTCATGACGAAGCACGGAGGCATTTATTTCCATTTATGATCATTTTTATGACTTCTACAGTCGCATAAACACTTTATCAGACATGCAACAAACTAACAACTTAAAAGTCTGAACAAACTGAAGAGGAGCCACGATGCTTCTGGTGTTTTCTTTGTTTTCAAATTGAAGAAACGCTTTCGGTCAATAGCACAACACTGCCACCTTTTAATATGTGGTCACTACACTGAGCAGTGAATTCAGTATTACTGCTACACAGTACATCATTGTATCGAAAGGTACAAGGAAATCCTACTTTTTACTATGACTAGATTTAATTTAGCTTATTTCTTGGCATAGATTCAACAAGGTGCTGGAAACATTTCTCAGAGGTTTTTGACCATAATGACATGAAAGCCTCACACAAGTTGCTGCAGATTTGTCAGGTTTTTGTTCTACTTGTTCTTTCACATCCTAATATAATTATATAAAAGGATGCTCCACTAGACAGCACACAAGAACAAATTGCTGTGGATGTGTTCATTATGTCTGTGAGGCCATTCATCAGGGGTGAGGACAGTTTTTTAACCACATTTTGAATTGCAAGTTGGAGAACGGTCACATAGAGGAAACCCTGGGGTTTTTTTTAAAATAGTTTTTAAGATTCTGAAGCTGCTCCTTAAACTTAGTCATTTTACAGTGTAGCTGCCAAAAAAAAAGATGCTGTGATGTAATTATATTAGCTAATGATGGGTAGTAAAACTTGAAAAATGTACAGTTTCTGGCCGTTGGAGATGAGAATGTTTGATCATTATTTAAAGAATATTAACTTTGTTGTTTAGCACAAATTAGAACAACGGGAATCACGTTAAAGTGTTTCTTTTTTCTGTTTTTGGCAGGACGTGCTGTGATGTCTGACTTGCGCGACAGAGGGTGCTCTAACACCGTTACTTCCCACGCCATGCATTGAGTTGCTGGCAGAGGATGTGCAGTTGAGCGGGTATACCTGATACAGTTACTGATGAGAGTATAGAGAAGTGAGGCAGCCAGCATATGCTGGTACAACAGATGCACAAAGAAGACCAACTGAACATTCTTCCCGGTATTTTTCCGTTTCGTTTCATGTCACCATTATATAACCACACTATATATCGACTCCTCTAAGAGTATCCGCATTACATATTCACACATCAAGCAAAAGTATCCAAAAAATGTGTTTTTTAGCTGGGACTTCCATATTTACCTGCATCTCTTTTACGCACACGCCCACATATCCACTGAGCGCCCGAGACAGGCAGACTTCGCGTGTCCTGGAGAGAGAGAGAGAGGAGAGAGAGAGTTAGGGGGTATCAGGACCTGCGTGAGCGCATCCATGTACGTCATTGAGGTGCACACGCGCCGAAATGAAGAACGTGACCTACTCAGTGATCGCATCGACTCTGAGAGCTTGTTTTTAAGGCACGAATTTGTCAACGACCAGCCAGCCACCGTGTTTGTCTCTGTAAGTCTGCACGGATGTTTAGCAAAACTACCGCTTTGTGATTACGGCCAAATTCTTTTAAATGACATTTTCAAACGTCACACATTTTTATGCGGCTGCAACAAATCTCACTTTACTTGGTGTTTTTCCTCATGTGTCCCACTTAACTGTTCATCAGTCACATCACGTGTGTATTATGCAAAACACAGAATGGCAAATATTGAATGTTCAGTGTGCACTTTCGGCCCCGTGTGCCTGACGGGCCCACAGACACGGGTATGACGTGGGAAGTCGCTGCCATCACTGCAAGTCTAGATAACGGATCTGAGTTAATTATTGATAGAATCCCAAAACGTTATCTTTATCATATGAAGTTATACAACAGCCAAAATGGGACACGGGGTCTGTGGAGGGGACGTGAGGACGAGCGAGTATATACTTGATGTATTCAACATCAGGTCTCTTTTTCAGTGACCATGTTTTACTGCTTACCTCATCCTATAGGAATCCAATAATAGAGCAAAGCTGGAAATGTCTTTAAACATTTGTGTCTCTGGCAAAAGAATGGAAAAATATACAAAGTACAACAAAGCTGATGATGAAGTCTCATGTCAGGTATTAAGCTTCTTAATTGCATTAAATTCCTATGGATTTAATATAAGTAAAAAAAAAAAAAAAACTGTCCAATCGTATTTTTCTCCACTATTGGCTAATTTATCAAACTACTAAGTACTTAAGTCCAAGTATTTATACTTTACGTTAGTACTTTTATTTCCTTCTACTTTAAGAATTTACTTGAGGTAGATGCTGTAATTCAGAGAAAAATATTGCATTTTAAACAACATATATTGGAGTAGTGTAAAACTAAGAACGAATAAAATGCATATAATCCATTTAAAAATGCATATATGTGTGTTAATATATTTTTTGTTGTTTTTTTTCTAATAAAAAGCAAGCATTTTAAAGTTGTATTTTGTAATTGGTGTCATGAGCTGTGAACAGGTAAGACCGGTGGACCTAAAGTGCAGACTCACGGAGGCCAAAACTTGAACTCATGGTAACAAAACTGAAAATACAAAATAAACTTACACAGTCAGACCAAAGAAAACACTGGGCTTAGATCCACAGAGGGAGTAATCAGGAAATGAGAGACAGGAGGGAAACACAGCTGGGACGAATCAGGACTAACAAGACAAGCAATGCAAAACCAGATACATTAACATGAGACACGGACTTCCAAAGTAAAACAGGAACTCAACGCACGTGCCAAGACACAGACTGAGAGACGCGGGCTTAACACAGAGACCTGACAGAACTGAACAGAGGGAATGCAGAACCACAACCTGACTAACAAATGTTAATAGAATACATAATCAGAATAAACAAGAACAAAAGATAATGATAAACACAAAACGCTGGGTCACCGACCCAGCACCATGACAATTAGTAATTCATTAAATTTCCTCTTATGTCATTTCAACATTTATCATTTGGTTGTTTTATTGTCTAAACTTTTACTGTCTTCTTTCCTTCTTTACTGTTTTAGTAAACAGAGTAAACTGGGGATATCAAACCCATTTTACATCACGGGCCACAGCTCATTTTGATCAGTGAAACTACATGATAAATATGTAAAATAACAGAAAGACGTATGATATTTCATTGCCCTGCCCTATAGTTATAAGATATGATCATTTACTGTGGATAACAGGGACTTTTCGATCATTTAATTGTTTTTACGACAACAAGGGTAGGAAGTCTTTATCAACAGGAAAAGCTGTAAAACTTGAAAATACTGATGATATGTACATACTGTTAAAAGTTCAAAATCAATACATTGCTTCACACTATCTAAAAACTGTCAACGTGGCTGGATTTGTGTGTTCGCCAGGCCAATTCTGGCCCTGGGGCCTTATGTTTGACACCCCTGGATTAAACTGATTAGCTCCTTTTAAGTTTTGCGTATGTATTTTTTTTTTTTTATCTCTGCACATACTGTACCTTTCATTTCTGCACATATATTTTATTCTGCATATATGTTATTTATTGTGATTACTGCTTTCTTTTCTTTTACCACCGATGTGGGACACTACTGAAATTTCATTGTACAGTGCATGACTGTGCAATAACAATAAATTGTAAAAAAAAAAAAAAAAAAAAAAAAAAAAAAAAAAATTTTTTTTTTTTTTTTTTTATTTTTT
>VURO01023375.1:7448-27027 GCA_015108175.1 Pelvicachromis taeniatus | reverse complement strand
TTGTTTTCTGTTAATTGAGATTATTCTGAATTTTATTCTTATTGTGTAATTTAAAAAAAAAGCTGAGTATCTGTTTAAAAGTTTGAATCTGTGACTTTGTAATAAATCAACTGCAGATTATTTTTAAATTTTTAATGCACATCTTAAATAAAATATGCTAACAGATATTCCAACACTGGGGAGAAAAACTGATTAAATCTAACTCTTAGTCTAAGTGTAACAAAAAGGCTATTAGTGGATAAATATGACGGGTACATTTCAGTAATTGCGCATTTTAAAAAATGAACCAAGTCGTTTTTTTGTTTTTTTACATTTTCAAGATTTTTATTTAAAAATATTTCAAACAGTCCCAAAAATACTTTCTATGACATTGAAAAAATACATTACTAATACAGTTAAAATATTATACTGAAGTCGTGAATGACCGTCCAGGACGAGCATCATTATCGTGTTTTCGTAAATTCAAAATAGTTCTTTGTAAGTGTCACTGGGCATCCTGGATAGTGCTTTCACTTAGTGTCACGCAAGGTTCAAGGTTCAGCGTCCAAATAACACAAAATGCATTTTCTCATTGATCTCAAAGCTTTTCCTGAGGATCACGTGGCCGTGTGGATAAAATAAGCACCAAAGGAATGTGTTTGATAGGAAGAGATTTCCTTTTCATGAGTCTTTGTGATATGAGGTTGGTGCTCACACTGCCTTTTTGTTGTGCTGGCTCAGAGATCGGTTCACGCAGTATGGGATGATACTGACAGTGACCAGTGGCACAGTGGCGCTCTTACAGAAGGACAGCAGGTAGAAGAGGGTGGCGGTATGCGTGGGAGGCTTGAAGGAGTCAAACAGGTGCAGCAGGAACAGAGAGCTGATGATGCATCCTGCTTTGACCAACGGGCTGCTGCTCTTTTTGGTTTCGGTGTAGAGGGGGGAGTGCAGGCCCAGACCCAGACCAAACAGAGTGCCCATGTTGCGCAGGAGGCTGGCAAAGGGCGTGGTGTCCAGGTGGACCCACTCTGGCCTGATGCACCACTTCTGGGCTTTCTCCATGGTCCACAGCAGGTCCACATCCAGAGCTTTGAGCAGCACGTAGAAGCCAACAGCGAAGGAGGTCAGGAACAGAGTCGTGTAGAAATACTTCTTCATGCTGGCGCTGTAGATCCACTGAGTTCTGTTAAAGGCCTCCGCCACAATAATACCTAGAAAACAATGACTCACATTAGCAAGCAGAGGTGAACATTTTGTGTTACTTATTATACCGCTGCAGGCTTAATAACTGACTATATTTCTGACTATATATTTTAGTGAATGACTAAGGAATACCCAGTCATTCACTGAAACTGTAAAGATACTGACCTGTGACAACACCAGCAACGACCTGGTGAGGGAAGTGGGCAGCAATGAAGACCCTACTGAGGCAGACACACACCTGGACCCCACAAAATAGCATCCACAGAATAGCCTTCAGATACCTGTTGAAGTACAAATTCACACAGCTTAGATTCATTGATTTCCAGCAGTTCGAGATTACATGAAAGAAAATCTTTTGAAGCACTGTAACAATAAACACAGCTATCCTTCTCTTATCATGAGAACTTCAGCTGCCTGTACGTCAAAACAACCCGTGTTTAACACCCTGTTTTCAGTCAATGCTTCTCAGAAGTCAATGATCAACCACAGCACTGAACAGATAGCGTGTCCAGAACGATAAGCTCTGGATGGAAAAATGGTAAACAACACCGAAATCAGCAGGGCCAAGAAAGTCAAAATAAAGTTATAGCCTCACCACTGTCTGTTTGTGGATCTGTTGCTGGTCATGATGGCGAGGATCGAAGTCACCAGGGTGTAGTAGACTCCTGCAGCTCCCATAGCATGGCCAGAGGGGCTGCCTAGGTAACACAGACAGAGGGAGGAAGGCAGTGTTATTAACATGTGGGCCAGAGCAACCTGCACTGCTCATTCATTATATTCTGTTGTTTTAACCTAAGTAATAAATGAATGAAAAGATAGCCATGATTTTATTTTAACTTTACTTTAAACAACTCAATAAGCTCATATGTTTGGCTGCTGTCCAGACCTAACTGCAAATAACAGAACATGCGTGTTTATGGACTGTGCCATAGGGGAAACATGCAAACTCCACACAGAAAGGCACACGCAATCAGAGGATACAAATGAGAAACCTTCTTCCTGTGATATGTACGAATTAAGCACAATATCAACAGACAGCATTAGGTCTTTATTTTGAGGATGTGTGTAAAAATCCTGACCTTTAGTATGTTAATTTATTTTGTGTTCGGCTAATTTACTTCAAAGTAAACTTCAGGCAGGAACGCATGCAGAGCGAGAGGAGCTGTAGGCTAATGGGAGTCTGTTTATTTTTACCCTCATGCAAGTTAATGCAGCCGTGCATGAATAGTGGTGTCTCTCACCTGGTCCGGTCTCACAGGTCATTGGGTACTGCTCGATGTGAGGGGGAACGGCGTTTGCGTAGTAGGCTGTCTCGTGGACCCACCAGTACGGCCTCTCTCCAAACAGAATCCTGAAGAGGACAGCAGAAGCATGCATTGAGTTACGGTCTAAAAAAAAAGAAGCTTATTTCACATAATTATATATCAGTTAAAATAATACGCTCACCATTTGAATACTAAATTCAGCCAGTCTCCGATCACAGCCACCCAGATCAGCTTGATGCCCACTGAAGCCCGCAGGTGGAACCAAAGGGGGAAGAAGATGAAGAAGGTGTTCCTCAGATCAGCTGCCCAGGAGACCCAAAGAAACAAGCCCTGGGCATCTTTGTAGTTTGTCTGCAGGTAGTGAGTGCTGCTCACCCCAAAACCCTGCACGGCGTCCATCACAGCATTAAGCATCTTAGCGTTAAGAGGAAGAAATCTCAGTCTAGTGATGTGTGATGAGTGAGTGGAAGAACAGAGAGTGCTGTTATCAGTGAGACAGCTGGCTGTTTTTATAGTGGAGGGACCCACTACCCAACCGCATGCACACGCTGATCTTTGGACCTTACACATGTGTAATAAAACACCGGCAGTCACTAGAGTTTGGGAGGCATGTCACATAAACAAGTTGGGAAGATAACAGGAAAACAAAACGTCAATCGGTATCTTGTAATCACTGTACAGAGAGAGAGTCACAGGAGAGAGGAAGCCAATCGATCAGTGGCTATCCTCCTCAAGTGTGACCCAAATTAAACACTTTTCTGAGAGATTGGTTCTTTTTCCGCTGACCCACAGACTATTTTTAAATGTCATCTTTGTCTTCTTCATTTTTGTCCACGTGGCTTTGACTTTGGCATTAATAAAGGATACAGGTGTTTTTCATATTTTCCCTTCTCACATATGCTCATTCTCACTAATAATTTATCAGTTATGTCATTGTTGTTTCTTAATGAAAACATGCCTCTGTTCAGAACGATGGAGTAAGCCATTTCTATATTACATAAGGAGATCAATGATTAAATGGCTATGTTTGGGATGAAGCGAAGCTGATGAGATAGTTGGTGACAAAACAGAAAAAGAAAAAAAAAACAGATAGCAGGTGGAACATAAGGTACCGCACTCTTATGAAATAAAGGTCCGGTGGGGACATCTACGCAGATGAGCTCATATTTTGTTCTGTTTCCAGAGACATGTTTACCAAAAGTTCAAAACCATTTTGTTGTTTCTCACATTGGGGTTCAGGCACATGTAGAGACAACAGGACTTTGCTAGAAGTCTGCAATCTGTCCATGAGCTGCTGCTGCAGCTTTCTGTTATGATAGCTTTTAGCAGAGGGGGCCCCTGAGGTGTAAAGGTTAAGTGACCTGTCTGCACCCTCGCAAAGTTAAACAAACTTGCTAGCCTTGAGTAAAGTCCAATGGGAATCATTCAGTGGAAGAACGAACAGGACGGCCTGAAAGAGCTTTGCTGCAACCTAACCAACAAAAAAGACAATAAGGAGACAAAATTTTCACCGCATCGTCCTCAGAAAGAGGTCCGGGTTGTGATATCATGGATCTTCTACACAGCTGGGGCGTTGAGCTGACTGTCTATCTGCAGACCAGATATGGCAAATACGAAGGTTTGTTCGACCTGGCATCCACAGTGGCCGATCTGCACACCACGTTTTTCTGGTTGTTCCCGATCTGGTTCCACCTGCGGAGGGACACGGCACTCAGGCTCATCTGGGTGGCTGTCATCGGAGACTGGCTCAACTTGGTCCTAAAATGGTAACTGGGTGAAAGGGTTCAACTTGAAATAAACTTAAGACTTAAAAATTGAAAAAAGGAACAGTTGCATGATTTTTTTCTTTTTTTGTATCACTGTGGCAGGGTTCTATTCGGGGAGAGACCCTATTGGTGGGTTCACGAGACCAAGTTTTATGGAGCAGGACCGGCCCCTTCACTCCAGCAGTTCCCCATCACATGTGAAACTGGACCAGGTAGAGCCCATGACAGACATGCGGACCACATAAAAACTGAATAGAACTAGTCTGTCATAATAGAATGATAAGATTTATCTGGCACAGTGCACAATTAGTCTGATAAATACTCCAGTATATCATTACCAGATGATAGTTGTAACAATTGGCAAGTGTACACGACTTCCTGTGAACGGGTATGACTTTAATGGAGATAAATAGGTAATAAACTTGTAGTGTCTTTTATCTTGCTCCAATTTCTTTGGGAGATCTCTGACCTTATACGTAATAGTAGAAGGGAAGGTAATAACGTTCATGTGTTTTTCTTGGGTAGAAAAAGTACTGTACTTTTAAACAGGCTGTATTTAACACCTCCAAACATCTGGAAACTGATAAAAAAAAAAAAAAAAAGATAAAATATCAAGAACAACTTTTCGCAAAATATGAAATATTCAACCAACCTCAGAGTTGGTATTGCCCTTATTCCGGTCACCTGCAACACAACTGCAAAGTCTGATGAGGATTGGTCGTCAGGACAGATGATGAACTGACTGTATTACTGATTGATTGATCGGTTTTCACTCCAAATTAGAAAATACTAAGCCCGATTTCTTTCTTTGCAGGAAGTCCTTCAGGTCACGCCATGGGTGCAGCTGGTGTGTGGTATGTGATGGTAACAGCGCTGCTCTCTATTGCAACAGAAAAACATTGTCCCCCGTTGCTATACAGGTGAGTCTGTGTTACTACAATCACCTTTTCTGGCTCTCTGGAGTCTTTAGGTTCTGTACAATCAGTATTTTCCCTGTCAGATTTTTGAATATAGGCCTTTGGATTCTAATGGGCCTGGTTGAGCTGGTGGTATGCATGTCCAGGGTCTACATGGCTGCCCACTTCCCACACCAGGTTATTGCAGGAGTCATTACAGGTCGGTCCATCTAAAGAACTCTAGACCATAAAGTGTTGACTTTTACAAAGACTTTCAAATGCAGGTTGGAGATAAATATTATTGAGTTATTATGTAGACTACAACTACATATTTTGCATATTTTTACAAGCCATTGCTAAATATCAAACAAATAAATATTGTAGAAGAAGAATAGAGTATTAAAAAATAGCTCAAGGGTAAATGCAATGGCAATATTACAAAAATACAATATCGTAGACCATTTTAACTTCAAATATTGCTTCACTGAGTGTACATGTTACACACTGGAGTTACAGTGTATATAACTGTAGAGTTACATGTACATGTAACTTACATGTACATGTAATAGACCACCTTATCTGTTTTCATCATAGGTACACTGGTAGCTGAAGTTGTTTCCAAGGAGAAATGGATCTACAGCGCGAGCCTGAAGAAGTACTTCTTAATTACCTTCTTCCTGACGTCCTTCGCTGTTGGCTTTTATGTGCTGCTTAAAGCTCTGGATGTGGACCTGCTGTGGACCATGGAGAAAGCCCAGAAGTGGTGCATCAGACCAGAGTGGGTTCACTTAGACTCCGCCCCCTTTGCCAGCCTCCTGCGCAACATGGGCAGCCTGTTTGGTCTGGGCCTGGGCCTGCACTCACCGTGCTACAAGACCACCAAAATGAAGAGCATGAATGCCCCTTTCAGGATTGGCTGTATTGTCATCTCTCTATTCCTGCTTCACCTGTTAGATGGATGGACATTTTCCCCGGAAAACCATATGACTTTCTATGCCCTTTCCTTTGGTAAAAGTGCCGTTGCACTTTTGATCCCAACTACTTTGGTGCCTTGTGGTCTCAACAAAATCTACCCTGTAAAGACAGAAGGCAAAAACTTGTAGTTTTAAGGCAACTGGAAGATTAATGTTCTATGTTTACTAGGATTGTTACTTCTCATTTTTATTAGACGTGGATTAAGCCTCATCCTAGATTTTAAAAACATGTTAAATGGAGACCTTCACTGATTTTTTTCTCTTTTAATCTGTTTTTTTGGATCACGTCTGAAGATATTGTGCTGTCCTTGTTACCTTTTAGGAGCAGAGGGAAAAGGCTACTTTACTGATTGGAACAATAACATTTAATTGGATGTTACCATTCCCAGAATCTATACTACTTAGGGATAGAAAAAGGGTGCAGACACAATCTAGCGCTTTCAGATAATTGCTGTAAAGCTCATTGATAGATGATAGATGATAAATAGTCATCTTAAACTTTTGTTGTTTTTTGTTTTTTTGTTTTTATTTTGGAGGGGGGGTCTACAAAGAAGAAGTTTTAGATGTACTGATAGGACAATTTTACAGTTTTCACACCACTAAACAAAAACTAAATCAGTATATGCTAGGCTAAGCTAACTTTTTCCTTGCTCCACAAAAAAGCTCAGATAAACAGAAGGTTTATCTGAGCTGAAGTAAAATATGAACATTTTTCTTCCAGGGAGTACAAATGTAAATGGTCTTCTTGGGACTTTAGTCACAGTTATTACAATTAACCTCCTTAAAATGTCACAATGGTTTATTTTTGTCCATCAAATTACATTTAATCACGTTTCCATGTTTACAATAACGGTGTCTGTAATATTGTAAGCTTCTTTAACATCCACAGTATATATGAAAATAAGACTTTTACATGAACACACAGTCACCACCTCAACAAAACAAAAAAAGTATTTTTTAAACAAATAAAATCTGTTTCTTGTAATCATGTTTTCCTGCATATATGAGATGTGCGGTGCAGCCCTGGCAGTTTTCTCAGAATGTCTCAGACTGATACTGATTAATTCTCTGGCCAGAACAACCATTAAATATTAACCAGAGCATGCTCCACTCACTCGGCAGTCCCACATAGTGACACTGCCTCGCACCACAGCCATGCACTTTCAAAGATACATGGAGGGTCAAGGGGCAGAAAGCATTGCCGACAACACGTGGGCCTCATAAGGCTTTAAAAATAGAACCTTGTTCAGGTGACGAACTATCGAAGCATCTCTGGATGTATGGTACTGAGATCAGCAGGATTGCAAACAAAGGTCACTATCATATTATCACAGACACACCTCTATAAAACTGCTAATTACATTGTGAAACTGCAACGTAAAGTACAACTGAATGCAATCATAGGTCACCTAAAGTTGCTGTGGTAATGAGAAAAAGTAGGAAACTGAAGGTGTTCGCTGCGATAATTTCACTGGACATGAAGTCCTGCATAGATGTAAACATCATGGAGACAATCTGGGATTACATAATGAGACTTAATCCACCAAAGAACCGTTCTTAGAAGTGCTTGGAACAACCAAACTGCAACATAGCTTGGAAAAGCAGATAGAGAATGACATTATATGGCATTGTTTTTGAGTACAGCCCCACGTTATCTTGCCTAAAAGGTTTGATCAGCGCTGCACTGTTTTAGAAAATAAATCCTACTTAATCTTAACAGGGCCCAGCGATGATCAAAACACGTCCCACCAGCAAATACCATGTTCCCCTTTTTATTAGATTTTCTTCTTAGGCTGTTCTACTTATTTTCAGTCCTTATCTCAAGAAGCTATATGGGAGTTCTTTGTACAGGCACGCTGCGTTGCATTTGTGTGACTGGGAGGCCGGGGGACAGAAGGAATAGACCTCGCAACTGCGTCAGGGACATTGAGCAACTGTTTACATTAGTTTACATTTAAAACAGTTAGCTCACTCTGGTTAGTTTTGCAACTTTTGGGATAACGACAATTTTGGCTTCATTTTTAGTGCATTAGTAATAAAAAATATACTGTATTATGTAGGCGGGAGGCTGAGCTGTAAAACTGCTGGCTGTTTGAGATTGAGCTGGGTCTTAAGGACACACTGGAGGGAAAATGGAAGAGAAATTAAGTCCTATACACGTTTTTGAATTTTATGCATGGCGTACCACACATAGGATGCATCTGGAGCAACTTTGGGCTCAGCATTTTGACTAAAGAAACATTGACATGCAAACTGGGAGAGCTAAAAAATTGAACTGTTAGCTTGAAGGATGACCCGCTCTAATTTTGCAGACTTTGCAGATCACGGAATATATCTTCTCATTCTCACATAACCTTTGCTATATTTACTTAAAGATGTAGCTTTAGACCAAACAAATAAGTAAAAAGAAGTGTAGGCATAAAAAAACAGTGCACAGCCCAGTCTAATCAGTGAAGACTCAATAAGACAAAAAAAAAAACAACAAAATGTAACAAAACCATAACAGTACCAACGATTTAAAAGAAAACTAATGAAAAATACAAAACTGTAATAACTGTGGTTAAAAAAAACAGAATTAAATAGAAAATTTATGTAATTTTTCTTTTGCAAGACAAATCATTAGGTACACACTGGTTCTACCACATTGGACTCCTTCACCTTCAGAACCATCTTAATTCTTTGTGGCGTAAGTGCTGGAGTTGATTATATGAATGTAAATCTCAAATTCCACCATGTAAGCCCAAAACCACATAATAACACTCTACTGGATTGAGATCTGGTGACTATCATGTTCAAGAAACCAGTCCAAGATCATGTATGCTTTGTGTCACGGTGCAGTATCCTGCTAGAAGGTGGGTCATCAGCGGGTGGGTCACTGTGATTATAAAAGATGGACATGGTAAGAAACAGTGCTCAGATATCGTATTACATCACCACTGTCAACCTGAACCGTTGCCATAAGGCAGGCTGGATCCATGCTTTTATGATGTGTGCACCAAATTCTCACCGTACTATATGAATGTTGCAGCAGAAATGCATTAATGTTTTTCCAGGCTGCCAGTGTGAACTGTAGCCTCCCTTTCCCAGTCTTAGCTGACAGGTGTGTTTGTCAGTGTGGTCTCCTGCTGTTGCTGCAGCTTCATGGTTCAGTATGTTCTTCTACCTGTTTATAACAAGGAGTTATTTCATTTTCATTTCAATTCTCTGATTAGATGTTTCTCTTAACGAGTAGTTGAAAAAGTGCACCTAATAAAGAAGCCAATTAATCTAGAATATCATAATCTGTTGGCTAGTGCAATCTGAGTAAAGTTACCTCAAAACTTTCATTCAGTTCAATCCAATCAAGCACTATTTGATCTTTATTGTTTAAACTGTGGATTTGCTTTTATATAAATTTGGGATGCTGACTTCTGTGTACAATAAATGCACATTTGACATTTAAACACGTAAAAGTCGGCACCTTCGCACTTACGAGCCACAGTGACACCTGCTGGTCAAGAGGAAACATTGTCGCCGTGTCACACCAGTATTTGATGTTTCACTACAACTTCAAAACAAACAAAAAAAAGAAAAAGAAAAAAATAAAACCTACAACATGCCTTCAAATGTCTTATCAAAAAAAGTATTTTATTCAATACAATGAATGCTCCAACATAAAAGAAGCCGTTGACTCATGAATTTTCACTGAAATAATTTTAAGCACAGGACTCGTTTTTGTCATATCTACACTTCGCAATGTGTAACATTCGCAGAACGAATTAACAGCATGTTTTGCATTTCCTATGAACCACTGTACTGATGATGCAGCAGGAGTCCAACGTAAGACAAAATAATAAAAACAGCAACAAATACTGGGCAGTAATGATAAACCACTTTGCTCTGAATATTGAAGATCTACAAATGAGGCCATTCACGAGGATCTGAGGACAAAATGTTTAATTAAAATGAAAAAAATACAAAGCGCTTTTTCGATAATTGAAGCCCCTTTCAGACATTCGCTCTTCAAATAAACAGAATTGGTAACTTCACTGAACCAGGCTACTTAACATTTTTATTCACTCTGCAAAACCCTGAATTCATGCGTTAGCAGACAGGCATGCGCAGGTCCTGAACAGCAACAAGACCATTTTAATAAGATTTTATTTCATCAGCACCAATTAAATCATTCATCTGGGATCACTAATTCAGGAAAGATTTTTTTATCCTTCCCGAGCAGGAATGATGGGGTACAGGTCGTCGCACGTACACAGAGAAGCCCTGCACTCAGAAAGAGCTGCAAGTGTGGTTACACTTCACCGTTTATACTGATAATACTAGCTGCCACATATCGCATGCATACAAGAACTCCTCTGCAAATTATGAACAAACATGAGGAACATTAACATAAAATCGATAAGTGCATGACAGACTGCCATCAGTTTAATAGCAGTGATATCTGGCGCACGTCTGAAAAGGGCTTATGACCCGCCTCCTCATTTTCTGAGCGAATACTCTTCAAACGGTTTAAAAACAATATCTTACAATTAAAACGAACAAAAAAACAAAACGTGTGTCCATCTATAGAAGCTATGTCTTTGTATTGGGCTGTCTTGATTGTATTGGAGAAGGTGAATGTCTAGCTGTAGTCCTGTGGACCAGGGCCCGGCTACTGTAGCTCAACAGGCATGGCGGAGAGACGAGGGGGAAGACGGCGTGGGGTGGGTGGGCGCGTGGATGCTGAGACGGCTGGATGAACATCAGTACAAAGCGTCAGCATTACTGCTTCGAGGCCTCTTGATCTTCTCGATGTTCTTCAGGATCATGTCATGTAACGTTACCTTGAAACAAGCAAACATATCAGTTATTCTGCTTTGTGAATGCAGCCGTGTATAAATAGATGGTGATAAATAATAAAGGTCACAACATACGTATTGATTTCTGAGCTCCGAAACTATGATTTTCAGACTGATGTATTCCTTCTCGTCAATCTCGGTTACCGTGCGCCGATAGTCCTCCTGTTTTAAAAAAAAGTTGATTTCATGTTTATTTTTAATTGTATATCTTCTTTTAAATATAAAACAGAGCTGCCAAAGTCAATGTGAGTGGATGTAGACAGGCTGATATTAGACTTTGTCATTTCACTTATTTAACCAGGATGCGCCTTGAGATTAAAATCTTTTTCAAGGTGTTTATTTAACATAAACAGGCACTGGACAAGAATAAAACAAACACGTAAGAGCTTTAAATTCTTACAGATATACAAACACGCTTGGCTTTAAACTTGGCAGCACTTACATCTTCTCCCTTCTGTCAGAGGGAACACTACCACAGCCTTTACAAAAAGCCCTCAAGCTGCCCACTAGTTTGAATTTTATGGCCTAACTGTCAGAAACGGACTCCAGGAGGAGTCCTGAAGGAGTTGAAGGTTGTCTTGTTGTTGCCTCTGCAGTGCACCTGCCGTCACTTTCAGTTTCACCCAAGCACGTGATTGTTTTGCAACGATTTCTGATTCCTAACTAAACAGACCGAGTTCCCTGAAGTTTAAATTCTTTTGTTTTATACCGTTATGTGTTCCCTTAATTTTCTGCAGCAAAATACTGACCTTTTCTTTTATTGTAAGGACACAAAGTAAGATCAGTGTGCCAAAACTTTAAATTCTCTCCACACAGGATATAAACTGAATCCAAGAGGACACCTGGACTAGTTTTTACAATGTCCAGAAACTACACAAGTCCTTTAACCTTTCTGACAAAAGTAACAAATGGTAAATGAACAAGGTGTTGTACTTTGGTGCTAACTGTAACTGGCTGCTATACGTGTTGCAAACCAGTAGATGTCACTGTTTACAGCCTAAAACCAAAGAACCACATATTTTTAAAAGCTCTTTTTCTCTCAATATTTCTTATAAAATGCAAATAGTTATTTTACAGCCTTAAGTGTATGGGTTAAATATACAAATCATCTGTAATCCTTCTCTTCTCCTTTTGTTTATATGTATAAAGGAAAAACTCTTAATTAAAAGACACTGTTTTTTTTAAATGCAATAATTATAAAAATATATATAACATAAAATATACTTTGACATCTACAGTATAGTTTACATGGCTTTTTTCTTTCTAGTACTTAAGCTATTCACTTACCACATGCGGATATTTTGCTATTTTAGAAACCAGCTTTGCCCTTGTGATGTAGTATCTGGAGGTACAGAAGAAAGACAAACATTGTCTCTTAACATAAAAGCAACTTGAAACGAAAAAAACAAAAACAAAATCCCCAAACTCAGTGCATGATGTTCATATGAGATTGGGATTTCTGCAAACCTAGATATCTGGTCGAGGTAAGATGCAGCCTCCCCTTCAACTGTTCGGAGTTCAGCTACTGTCTCCTCCTGGATTGACACCCCAAAGTTGTTCCCATCCTCTATCCTGGGGATGAGGAGCTGAACCCACATTTTAACCTGCAGAAAGAGAAAAATATAGCTAAGAGGATGCAACATTTGAGGTGCCATCTGACAAATAAAAACTTATGCCAACAGTATTTTATCTGATGCCAAGCATGTGATTGTCAATTCAATACCCTTTGCCTGTTTTCGGTCCCAACTCTTAAACCTGTGCCTTGCTTCTTCTGTTTCATTAGTAAGTCTTCATTTGTCTCACATTTCTAGCTTTATTGTAAGTTCACGGCTCCTTACTGAGGATGTCAAATGGCCAAAATAACATTACCTACATAAGAGACTTTAGGGCCTTTACTTACGGTGTTACATTTTTCTATGAGTGTCCTGATCTCGGGCTTGACCTTTTCAATAAGATCAACAAGGTTCGCATTGCTCTTCATCATCCCATCAGGCATGACGAAGACCTTGGTGCCGGTCACTGATAAAGGAGTAAAAAGTTAAAAATACATAAAGACACAGACCAAATATTCAGCCAGCGAAACTGTACTTACCCATGTCATCCCCACTTCCATCGTCCAGCTTCCTCTTTTTGGCATTTTGCTATGAGAGAGATGCAACGGTTACGGACAATTTCTCATCCTCGCCCTGCCAACAGTCACTGTAAGCATACGAAACATAACTCTAAAATAAATCCTCACCGCTTCGAGTCCGTCGTGGAGATTTGAGAACAAGATGGGATCTGGCACTGGCAGATTTATGTCCGAGTGAATTTCTTTCAGTTCAGTGATGTTTATGCTTGGATCCTGAAAAAAAACAAAGACACGATTAGTTTTCACAAAATATAGCGACATGGTAAGAAGGAAGCGCAATCAAAAAAGATGATCTAGCAGGTTTGAAAAAAAATGGCTGAATACAAACAGATGAACAACATATGACATATGTAATCATATGAAGTCTTGGACATTACTATGTCATTACGTAGTCAACAATAACCCAGCCAAAGGACAGAAACAGTGTGAGGAAAAACTCAGAACCCACCACCATTCAAAAGCTTGTAGAACCACCTTTAGCAACAACAACCTGAATGATTTTAGTCTCTCACAGAAGGAATTTTGGCCCACTCTTTATATGCTGCTGCACTTCATTGAGGTTTGCAGATATTTATTAATAGACTGTCTCATAAATCCCTGCCACAGTATTTAAACCCAGCTGGAGTCTGGACTTTTCTGCACAACAGCAAAACACCTGATTCTCTCTTTGAGAGTCGACTCTGTGACTGGAAGGTGGCCAGGTCCTGCAGCTGAAGAGCCTTCTCCCAGCAAATCTTACAAACAAGCCATACCAGTCAGGTCTTTAATTGTGCTGTCATGCACTTTAACATTTGACATTCTAACTGAGGCCTGTAAAATCAGAGCTGTAACTCTGTTACAAAAAATACATCCGAACAGTGTGACCTTGGGGGTGAGTAACCGGAGCAACGACACTTGTGATTATTACCAGCCATTTGATTGTTTTCCTCATGTGAACCTCCCTCACTAGAAAATGATGGACTTCAAATTGTTTGCTTTTATAGAGATGTTTACACTTGCTGATGACCAGTTCATCAAGTGAATTTGTTTAACATCACCTGGATGTTACTATTTTAATTCTGGACAACTAATAAAGACTGACTAACAGATAATGAACTTTAAAGCCAAAATAATACATTGGGAGGAATGAGTCAAAAATTATCCACAAAGATCTAAAACTATACCGACTTTATTTATCTGAATGTACAATTAACTCACCTTGAGGAAATGGTCAAGTTCCAGTAACTTCTTTGGGAAAAAATTGGCGACTAGATCCTCTGCCTGGAAGAAATGTGCACTGTTAGTAGAGTCTTGGACATTACAGTCATGATGTGTGTATGAAACTGTGCTCATAAAATACACATTTGGCTATGCATGTAAAGAAATACTTATATCTGAGTATTAACTACAAATCAGAAGGTTGGTAGATTAAATACCACTGTCAACGTATCCTTTGCCAAGATACTAACCCCAGTTGTATGTGTGAGTGTGTGTGAATGTCAGATAAACAGTGCTCAAGCACAGATAAAAATGCTGTATGAATGTGTGTGTGTGTGTGTGTGTATGAGAGAGAGGGTGCGATTGGGTGAAATGAGGCTTAATAGAAAGTGTTTTGGCAGGTCAAATTGAACAAAAGGTGTTGTTATACCACTAACAGACTGATTGTTACCCCTTTAGTAAGTTAGATTTAATTTACTCATAGCTGGACGCAGACACCCATTAAATAAAGAAATACAGACTCTATGCCTTAACTACAGGCCCCTAAAGGCTCACTGTGAGCTAGGATAAACTCCTGTATGTGTACATTTTAATTTACAATGTAAGACAGACTTACTTCTGAGGTGATACGTTCCTTGAAAGCAGCGACCTGTAAACACAAACAGATGTATCAGAGTTTGAATATCACACCAAGTTAAAAACACTAATTTTAAGACAGTTAACTTTATTTCTGGTCCAGTTTTAAACACACGACACGTTCCTCAGTGTGAGAGGCAACCTCTAGCACTGGTAACTCAACGCCGGTGTGAACGGCAGCTGGTTGAGTTAGCTAACTTGGTAGCTCAGGCCTTCTTCAGTGCATGTGGTCGTAGTGGCAGCATCCATTTTCCCAGCACACGGGGCTGTTAATCAAACTTTATCTAGATCCCCGTTACGCGTAGCGCCACCCTGACACCACACCTGGGGGAAGGTTTGACAGGTGTACTGCAGTGGGCGGGAAACAAGAAACCGGTTAGCCGGTAGCTGCTGTTAGCCTGGCCTTATCCGAGCTCCCACATCATGCTTCCAAATGTGGCTAACGTGCTAGCAAAGAACATGGCAATAACAACACGCAGAATAAACTCAACTGGAATTCACAAAAGGCCAAACCTCACCTTGGTTTTAATTTCACTATCCACCTTGAGGAGTGAAGACATCTTATGTAATCGAATATGCGCAGAACGATTGTCCCAACAGCATTAAATTCACCTGTAAACGTGTGGCTTATCACTTGTCTGCCACACTTGACGTGAGCTTAAAGATGACGACAATAAACATGCGACGGAGGCGGTGTTGCGACCGCGCTTGCGCGCAACGTCACCGTCTTTTTCTAGACGCAGCTGACGATGTAAACAAGAGAAAACATCCGAGGGCAGCGGGGCTCACGCAGGCCGGGTTTCACGCAAATGATAGCCATTAAGCACCCATAGACGGCGGACATGGGGCTCCCTGTTACTATTAAAGTCAATTTCCGGGGGAACGTGAAGAGGTTTATGGCTCAGGATATGGATAAATTGGAGTGGGAAGCTGTTGAAGTCTGGGTAAGCAGCTAGCAGAGTCTTGGCTAAACGCTGGCGCAGTTTAGTGAAAAAGTAGGCCTAGACGTTTTGGCCTAGACACATAAACAGAGCTCCCGAAGGATAGTCGATGTTGTTACGACAATATGTGTTCGTAAATAATATTTTTTAAGCCAAGCAGAGCTTTACAAAATATAGACACACAAGTGAGGATCTGCTTAGTTTGATTTAAGGTTACTACATATGTATAATACAGTATCCAGCTGTGGAGGTCTTTCTCACTGACTCAGTCATGGTTCATGTTTTTCCTAACACGTGTGAGGAGAAAAGCTGAACTGCCCTCAATTGTTCTGCGTTACTTTTCAGATCAAAGCATCGTTTGGGATCAACCACTTTCAAGTGAAATACTTTGATGAAGACAATGAAGAGGTAAGGGATTGTGTACATTGTAGATTTTTAGTGCTTGTGTTTTAGGCAGAGTTCGGTTTCTAATTTTGATCTCATTTACCTTATATTTCAGATTTGCATAAACAGTCAAGGTGAGGACAATATTTAATTGCTTGTTTTCTCTATATTTCATGTTGATTATGTTTAGGTTTAGGTCTTCCTTAGAAGGTAAATCATCAAGACTGTGTTAAAAATATGTGTAGCCAGCATTTGTTTAAATGTGGGTTTAATATGCTCTAAAATAAAATACATTATTGTTTATTAGACAGCTGAAAAATAGCATGAAAAGGCACAAACCTCTTTTAACTAAGATAACAAAGACTCTTTACATCCTACTACATCCTAATCCATTATGCGTACATACATAGTCACCCCCTAACGACCTGTTTGATCCAGAAAAGCTGATAGATTTCTAACCTGATATGGGCCTATGAAAGATGCTATTGGGTAGAAATTAATGTCAAGTCCTGTCTTCAGAGAATTTGCAGTGGTGGTGCATTTGCCTAAATACAGTGGGCTTACCAACAGCTAAGCTAATGCTGAACCATTGAAAAACCATGCAAAACACATGGGCCACAATCAACACATAGGTGTTAACAGAGACAAAAGGAAAAACCGCAAGGACCTGGAAGACAACAGTGGGGTGAAGATCAAAGACATTAAAATGCACAGGTAAAAAAAAAAAAAGGGATAATTGAATCGTAGGCTCAAACACTCCATGGGGGAAGGCAAGTGCCTTTTGGTTACGGGGATTGTGATCAACGTCTTTTTTTTTTTTTTTTTGCGTTAATTATAAAAAATGTGTGTCGAGCGAACCGGTTTTGTCTGCATTGTGTTGAATACTCACAGCTCTGCCTGCAGGACATGTAGCATAATATGCATAAAGGTAAACAATGACATTTGGAGTCAAGCTGTGTCTTTTAAGTTGTTAACTGGTTTTTAAAATACATTGCTGGAACGTGAATACATTTGGAACCTAAACTTTTTGACCCTTACTCCTGGTGTACCCACACATGAAAATATCAAAATACCAGGAAAAAGTGCAGATTTGAGCCACAAAATGTTAAGTTATTTCTTTGTTTGTTTCCCCCCACAGATGAATACGAAGAAGCCATCAAGGTACTGTAGCAGCGCTAGGTTTAAACAGTAACGACATAGTTGATAGCTTTTGTTACTATAGAGGATCCTTACATAGAGAACCTGCACTGTAAAACTACACTTAAGACATAAACAACACAACTATATCCTTAATTAGACTACCAACGCTATAGAAGAACAAATAGTGAAAATAAGAGAATATATGTGCAGTATATGTACTATGCATATGTACACACATCCCATTGCTATTGTGTATTCTTATGTCACTTGACTGTGGTTTGCATTTTATGCTAATTCTCAATGCAGAGTGCAGAGAAGCAGGGAAACCAGTTGCACATGAATGTGTACAAGATGAAAGGACAGGCCTGTGGGGGCCCACTGAAGACCGAGGTGAAGGAGCTAAAAGGAGACCTTCGACCCGCTCCTCCTTACCCCTCAAGGGTTAAAACAGTGGACAAAGGCACGCAGGTCACCCCTGAGCGAGAAGCTGTAAGTAATTCTACTCTTCCCCCCCACTGTCTTCTCCCTATAGATTCTCACATGTGCAGTTCTTTTAACATCATTTTTACATCGGTGCGTCGAGTCAGTTAAGTTTTTGTGCCTGCAGCGAGAAAAAGTTTGTGCCTGTTTATTAAAAGCTAAAATATCTGATTTTGACACTTAACTGAAGAATGGTGTATTTTGGTGCAGGTAGCAGTAAAAGATAACAAGGGGAACAAACCAGAGGATGAGCCCCCTCCCATGTGGTTTAGATCATACATGGAGAAGGTAACATTTAACAGAGGCTGTGAAGCAGTATTTCTACATGTAGCGTTTTATTTTTGATTCACCATTAAATCAAATATTGCGCTTTGCTTCTTCTGTTTTTCCTAGTTTAAGGATGAGGTGGTAAAGGAGGTAGTGGAAAGAATGTGCAGCGACTTTTCTGTCCAGTGTTGCACCCACAAATCCCCTGAAGGTCCACCTGAGGCAATTGGGGCCATTGGTGGTATTATGGGGCCCAAACCAGGCCCCTCCACCTCGAATGGATCCCTTGGCTACACCCCAAACTGCAGCAGCTGCAACAAACTCACCTCTGAAGGAGCCTACAAATGCAGGTATCCGTGAAATTAACTCTAGTTATCGCAACATTGTTTTTAACTATTTTTACATGTTTGCTGTTTTTTAAGTAGCTGTGTAAATGTATACATTAATGTCTTTGTTCTTCTCCCTGCCAGCGTGTGCCCGTCCTGCATCCTGTGTGAGATGTGCAGACATAGCCATGACCCTAGCCACAACCTCGTGAGAACCAAGACACCTCTCTCCATCCCGGAACATGGAATGTCAGGAGAGTTAAGGTAAAGGAACTAATCTGAGGATAACTCCACCTGCTACTTGAAACAATTGTACTCAGTTTTTCTGCATTAATGAAGGAAAATATGAATAGAAACACACACAAAGTGGGATTGTAAATTATTCTTGCAGCTAGATAACTGTAATTAATGACATATCAGTGGGAATTTTGATGATTTTGTTTTTGGAAAATAAACATTTGATAGTCCACAAATAGGTGTTCCTGATGACATTTTAAACCAGGTTCCCAAGGCGAGGAGACAGGACAGTGCGCAAGGCCGAACGACAGCGCCTCAAAGCAGAAAGAAGGCAGCTAAGAGCCGAAGTGAAGGAAATCAAGAAGAAACTGAGACTGGAGAAGAGGGGGCTGCAGTGGAGTGGGCCCTCTACCTCAGGAAGAGCCACTCTGACAAACATGGCCTCCACATCCACCCAGGTCCCTGCCCTGTCCCCTCCTGCTGCCTCAGACACAGCCTCAGGTCCAGCCCCAGCCCAAGGTCCCATCCATGCCCTGGTCCCTGAACCCCAGGCCTCCAGTCCAGAGTAAGAGCCACCTCGGAAGAGCGTCCGACAGTGCTGGGTACCTTGAACCCAGCATGGATGCAAAAAAGTCTTTTTTTCCAAGAAAAGAAATGAAAATATGCCATCTTTGTAATCTAGTCTGTATGAGTGTATCGCTGGCTGCTCTGGGGTGGTGGAAATTGTTGGAACTACCTCAATGTGAAAACTGCTGCTGCTGCTGCTTCATAGATTTTCTAAGAAAATTGCTTTTGAGCTGCAAAAAAAAAAAAAAAAAAAAAATCTGGGGTCCTGCTTTTTTGATTCGTAGAGAACAAAAGATGGGTATTATAAGAAACCAGGGCTTTTTTCAACAATGCTCTGTACACTTGAAACTAGGGG